>CAJQUN010001090.1:0-108828 GCA_907163345.1 Haberlea rhodopensis | reverse complement strand
ATTGCCGTCGAGGTCCTCATCCACAGCCCCAACTTTAACCACTGCATGCACTTGACAAGGCTTTATGAGCGCGCAATGCCTCACAATCAACCGTCACCCACTCGCCGTTCACCTCACACTACGCCTCATCCTTATGTAAGGCGTTTGTCTAGGACGGAATTGGAAGATCGCAAAGCTACGGATTATTTTTCAACTGTGACCAAATCTACACTCCGGGACACAAATGTAACCACAATTTTGGTTGGAGGGAATTGATGAGTCCAGCCACCTTTGCGAGGAGGTGACAGCCACTGAGGACGCTCAGGATATGGAGGTATCACTCCACTCCATAACCAGGAACCCACCATGCCCCCAAACCATGTAGCTCACAGGATACATTGATCCACGCCATACTGGTCCTCATCGATTCCGGCAGTACTCATTGCTTCTCATGGAAGATAGATAGTCCCCATGATGGCGTTTCGAACGCACAACAGTCACTTGAGTTATTAGTCATGTAACCAACCCCCTCCACTTTCCAAGCACTGATGAATTCAATTTTTGCTCCTTGCGGAAATTTATTTTTTTCTTTGATGCGCGCAAATCTAATAAACAACCCTTGCCTAAGTTGCAGACGTTTTTTCCCATACAAGGACCCATAACGAGATCCCGAGCAGGAATCATAAGATAAAGCCAACGAAGGTCCGGGACATTTGAAAACCAATTCCTCACAATAACACATTAATATATTTAAATGTAAACAACACATGTCCCGAAATCAACTAACTTTTTTCTAGTAATAAAAATGTTGCACATGAATGTTATGAATTAATGTTTAGTTGTAATGATGATGTTGAGTGGATCCCATTTATAATTCTAGAAAATAGTAGATAAAGGTGTGGAAGATTAGAATGGAAAGAAGCGCGGAAGTATCGACTCAAAAATTGTTGTGGAATTAATATAAGTCGATACTAGTTGTATTGACATTCTCTTACTACACCTATTATGTTGTCTTGTGGACGAACAACTGCCGGACACATCAAGGAAGACCATATCTCCAACTCGGTATGCAATAAGATCCGCGATGTGGGTGTTATTCAGATGCTTGATCATTCTTTGTTGAGCATGTTGTAGATTAAATTTCAGCTGCCTTAGTAGTTCATCTCTTTCTTCTAGCTCAGTAGCAATTGCTGCTACTAAAGTCTCCCCATTTAGATAAGCATAATCGTAAGAGGCTTTCAACCATAAACCGATCCCAAATGGGGTCATTCCACCAGCGGTTCTTTGAAAGTGTTGGTTGTTACCAATATTCTGCTCATGATATCCAATAAGCACACGTCTTGGGGCTGCAAGGATGCGAAGCAACGAAGATTTGTTTCTAAACAGCGATTTAGGACCTCCGTCTGTCCATCTGTCTCGGGGTGATAAGCGGAGCTCATTTGAGTTTCGTCCCATGTAGCTTAAAAACTCCACCAGAAATTGCTCATGAAACAAGGAATCAACAATCGATTTTCGGAATCCATGCAATGACTATCTCCTTGGTGAAAGGTTTCTGCCACTCCTTTTGTTGTCATGGGATGTTTGAACAATATAAAAATGTGCTGTCTTGGATAACCTATCCACCACCACCCATTATGATTTCAACAGTCTTGGATTTTGGCAAACTCGTTATAAAAATCCATCGTGACTTCTTCCCAGATATTATCGGGTATTGGCAAGGCCTGTATAAACCCGCAGGAGATTGTGGGCGGACCACCCATTCTGCCACAAACTTGTACACATCCTTTTTAATCCCTTGCCAAAAGAAAACCATGCTGATTTTTCTAGAGTTCGAAATGCCCCTAAATGTCCGCCCGTTGGGTTGAATGATATTCTTCAAGGATCCTCCTCACTCATAAAGAATTATGTGTAGTACCAACCGATCTTTGTACATCAGTCTTCCATTCTCATCAGTGAATAAAATGAATTCCAACACCCTGGTTTTAAATCCTCCATGATTTCCTGCAGTTTTGGCTCATTGTTCATCGCTGTTTTGATTTCATCCCAATCTAACCAAATAGGCATCGATAATGACGTGAGTTCTATCTCCCTCCTTTTCTGCACAATGAATCAGCCACCACATTTAGTTTTCCAACCCTGTACTTTATTTCAAACTCGTATCCCAACACACTTCGGTAGCCAGTATTGTTTGATCTAGAGTGCTTATCCTCTGTTGTTCCCCAACAAGTATGGCCTCCAACGTTGAATGGCTAAGGACTAATGACATGAGCTCTTTGCATAGGTGGATTTAGCCAATGCTCGCTGACAAGGCCTTACTAAAGAAAGCTATCGGCCTTCCTTCTTGAGATAGAACAGCTTCGATTCCCCTCCCCGAGCATCACATTCAATCACAAAATTTAAATCAAAATTTGGTAAACGAAGTACGGGGACAGTACTTACTGCCACTTTTAATTTATCAAACCTCTTTTGTGCCTCTGACCCCATTTAAAATTGTTTTTCTTCAATAACTCCGTTAATGTTTTCGCAATCACCCCATACCCCTTTTATAAATTTCCTATAATATCCCGTTAGACCAAGAAACCCTCTAACTCCCTTCACATTTTTTTGGACTAGGCCAATCTTTTACACCCTCAATTTTTTTTTCATCCATGGCCACCCCAGTCCTGAAATAACATGGCCAAGATACTCACTTCCTCCACCCCAAATTGACATTTTTTTTTCATTTGATCACTAACTGATGTTTAGCCAATACCCCCAACACAATCTTCAAATGCCATATATGGTTCATCTCCTGACTTGCTGTAGATTAAGATATCGTCAAAAAAACTAATACAAGTTTTCTTAGATAAGGTCGAAATACCTCATTCATCGTAGCTTGGAATGTGGCGGAGCGTTTTCCAATCCAAAAGGCATTACAGAGAATCATAATGCCCTAAATGTGTTCTGAATGCAATTTTTGGTACATCTTCTGGTTTTACTCGAATCTGATGATAACCAAAGCGCAAGTCTAGCTTCGAGAATTGTTGTGCCCCACAAAGCTCATCCAACAATTCATCCACCACGGGAATGGGATATTTGTCGGACACTGTTATTTCATTCAACGCCCTATAATCCACACAAAACCGGCAACTCGCATCTTTTCTTAACCAGTATCATTGGGCTAAATACGGGCTATTACTAGGTTGTATGATCTTGGCTGCCAACATATCTTTAACTAACTTATCCATCTCGTTTTTTTCTGGCAGTGTGAATACCTATAAAGCCTAACCATTATTGGCCCACTCCATTCTTGAATCTGTATATAATGATCTTCTTTCCTTTCAGGTGGCAGTCCTTGGGGGCTCATCAAATATGCTGATGTATCGTGCCAACAATTCTGATATCCCAGCAGATTGCAAAAACATTTTTTCTTGTGTTTATTCTGGTCCATCTCGTCCTCATTTGCCCACACCGCCCGACAAAAGATGACATCAGTTGTTTTGACGATAGATTGTAGAGATACCAGAGACCTATGAAGAGAAAGGTCCCCTTGAATCACCACTTCTTTTGAGTCTTGTATCCACTTGCAATTCCCTACACACACCCTGGGATTGGACCCTGCACCCATCACCTAAAACACACCCCAAACTTGACGCGCTCATCCCCGGATACCCTAACTCTTGTATTAATTTTTTTGACACAATTATGACTAGCCCCACTATCACCATAGTAATAATACTGGTATCACCTACTCGTCCTTTACCTTCATAGTCCTAGATAAATTTACCCCCACCCACCGAGTAAAAAGGTAATTCAAGAGTCCCATATTCAGTAGTTTGCATACATGGGTCTATTCCTTGCCATCTCATTCCTGTCTTATTTCTTGCTCTTCTCCTGACTTCATCCTCAGTTAAAATAGTCACCCTTATAGATTTATTAGCACACATGTGCATCGGGTTATATGGCTCTCGACACTTAAAACAAAGGCTCTTCTCCTTCCTTCTTAGAAATTCCTGATGCGAAACAACCTTGCCCTCTTTCCCATAGTTCCCTCCCCACTAGAATTGTTTTGTCCAAGTGTACATTGTTCCTGAGGGTAATATTTTTTTGTACTTCAGGTAATTCATGCGGACTGGGCCTTCGTCCTTGAGCCTCTGACATCCCTTCACTACGGTTACTCCAACCTCCTTTGCTCCCTACCTTCTTTTCTATCCTCATGTCTCTTATAGATATGTGCGATTAGGATCCACTGCCTCCCCCACAAATGCTTCTTCCATACTCCGGCAAGATCCATAGCCCGTATCATAGCTATTAAAGGCGCATAGCGCACTGAAGCGCAAAGGTGCCGTGGGGCTATAGCACATAGCGCCGACGCGAAGCGCGCGTTTTACTAAAGTAAAGTGCACCAACTTATACTCTTAATATATCAAAAATGTCCATAAATTTAACAGTTATAAATAAACAAAGTTAAATAATAAAGTAAGCTCAAACGACAACAAAATTAACTAAAATAATAATATCATAATGCAAAAATATCGTTCAACAAATAAACCGTAACATTCTCTAGCTTGGGCTATTTTTAATAAGCCTAAATATAATTATAATGGCCCAGCTAAACCTTATTCACTAGTAGATACTAACAGCCGTCTATATTCTCAGTCTTTAGCAACGGCGTGCTAAAGCGCGTGCCTTGGTTATGAGTAAAAGCGCTATAAGCGCGCAAAGGCGCACGCCTTCCAAAACAAGGAGTGCAAGGCCTGAGCCTTGGGCTAAGGCGCGCTAAAGCGCGCGCTTTGCGGGCTTTTAATAACTATGGCCCGTATAACAGTTTTGGGCTTATGTAACCTGATACCTCTTCGAAGGTCGTCCCGTAACCCGCTGAGAAAATATCCCAAAGCCTGATTTTCTAGTAGATCCCCTACCTGGGGTCCCGATCACTTCAAATTGGGCTATATATTCATCAACTACTCTCGGTCATTGTCGCAATGAGGCGACTATCTCGAATGGATTCGCGGCTTTCCTTCCTCCATACCTTTTGATCAGGTCTTGGGCAAATTGTGCCCAATTCATATTGGGTATTTTGTTCATGATCCATTTGTACCAATGAACAGTCATCCCTTCCATGCACATGTATGCAATCTTTAAACGGTTATCCCCCGGCGTCCCATGAAGCTCTAAATATTGGTCAGCTTTTCCCAGCCAATTAAAAGGATTGGGTATTTTGTTCATGATCCATTTGTACCAATGAACTGTCATCCCTTCCATGCACATGTATGCAATCTTTAAACGGTTATCCCTCGGCATCCCATGAAGCTCTAAATATTGGTCAGCTTTTCCCAGCCAATTAAAAGGATCACCACCGTCAAAACATGGCAAATCAATTCGTCGAAGGAAATGCCCGAGCTCGTCATTTTCATCTGCTCGTTCATTCCTTATTAAACCTCCGTTATCCATGTTGTCTCCTATAAATTCTCGTGATTATTTTGATTCTCGGGAATTTGTCTATTTTCCGACTGACCTGAATCTCTTTCCTTGCTCCAGCTGGTCATGAACGCTCTAATTTCCGTTATATCTTCCTTCATGTGGTTTAGGGCGATGAGGTTCCCCTGGATCCCGAGGACTTCTTCCTTTAATCCAAGAACCAAGCCCTCTAGAGCTTCGTATCTTGCATCTAATCTGGTTGATGTCATTATGTTGCTCAGGTTATCCGACAGGTCGGACCAACTGATAGAATTTAGACCTGAGTTTGATCGAATGACACAAAAGAACACAATTTCTGGAAACAAATATATTGATAGACAATGAAATGAAATGTAAACAAAATACATAAAAGAAATACCCATAGAAGATCTCTGTAATCCCCTAGCAAAGCTAGTAACCAACAAAAAATGATAAATTGAATGCCCACTCACGCATCACTCTGTTATAACAGCCCACCACACGTTTTTCTTGCTTTTCTCTCTCAACAAATTATCTATTGGGCTTCGTAATATTTGGGCTAATGTTTGGGCCCATATCACAAAGCCAATGCAACGCTTGATCAACTCCTCGCAAAACGTTCCTAGCCCATGTTCGGAATCCGGAATTTCATTCATTGAAACCAATGTACAGTGGTTCCTTGCGTGCATATGTACGCTAGTTTGATCCTAACATCAAAAGGGGTGCCATTAATTTCAAAATATTGTTATATCCTTCCCAACCACCACATTGGGTCCTCTCCCTCGAACACAGGTAGTTCCACCCTTCTTAATGATTGTTTAACTTCCTCACTCACTCCTTCGCACTCTTCCCCTTCTCCCTCCATATTTTCGGCGTCTTGGCCCTAGGGTTGTTTTCCCAAGTTACTGGCCCAAAGTCGTCCATCTGTGCACGTAATAACCGTTCTACGAGTCCCCTTCAAATCCAGCAAACTTTCCATGGTTTTGTCGACTTTGTCCAGTTGACCGTTGATCTTTATCATGTTTTCGTGCAAGCCAATGACCGTCTTCTCCATTGCCCCGATTTTTGCTTCCGATCTCGTGCTGGCCATAATTTCCGGTCCTTCGTAATCAGGCAGGTCGGACCAATGTTATAATTCCAGAAAATAGTATATAAACAGTAGAAGAATTCGAGAATTAATGAACTCAAAAGATTGTTGATGGAATTAAATATACTAGTTTGTATTTTATTGAACAGAAAACAAATAAACAAAGCAACGTAAAAGAAATGCTCTCAACGGAATGCACTCCCTCACTCTCTAGCTTCATGCTAGACCTCTTCTCTCTCAACAACAATATTAACCAATTACTCACTTCCCACTCCCACCCTCAGTTACATTCCCTTTTTCACGTGTTCTGAACTCTTTCTTTATAGAATAAATAAGAGATGCTTTGGGCCCCTCATTCATTTGCATAAATGGGCTTGATTGAGATAGGCTCATAACAATCCAATAATAATAAGATTATTAGCATATCCATTTCAATATATCAAGTCATTTGCAATAAGAGATACAGTAAGTGAGAACAATGCTTTCAGCTAAAACACTCAAATCCTCCACAGCACGAGACAAGTTCAAGCAGGTAGTTTGGCACAGCAAAAATTCCAAAAGGTAGTTCAGTTAGAAGGAAAAAAATTATTGTTAAGTAATTAATACAAACCCATAACAGAAATTCTATGCTACATCCTATTTTTTAGTCCAGTTTTTCATGATACGCCATAGTTCTCTAAGACATGTTCATTATAAAAAGTAGCCAGAATTAATACTCGCACTACGTAGATCGAACAAATGAAAAATGCAATGACCAAACCAAATTATTAGTTTATGCTATGATTTTGTCGAAGCTATTCCATGAACAAGCAATTAGCAAGATGAGTAGAAAGACGAAAATGGAAAATTTGTTATCATGTTCCAATCTACTTGAGAAAAAAAAAGTAACAGAATGAAACAAGAAGTTAGAAGATTGATAGACCACAGGGCAAACATGTCATTTGACATAATTTACAGATTCCTCCTCTTCCACACAAGCTCTTCACGTACAGACAGAATCCACGAAGCCTTGTCTGGCATATTGGATATTGTCATAGTATAAAAGAGTAAGCAGAAGCCCCCGTTCAGGAAAGGAGGGCAGATAACATTATGGTAGTGGTGCAAATAGATGAAAAGGACATCAAAATATTGATGCAATTGTTAGATAATTTTTTTTAAGAAAGATATCAAATACTGCACATGTCAGTAGCATTAGGAAACTCAAGGAAAACCTAAACCAAAAAGAATTTGGACCTTATGGTCAATTTACAATCGAGTTTTCTTTAATCATTCAACTAATAATGAGAAGAAAAGAAGCAATATAGCAATTAAGAAATCTTATACAGCAATAAATTACGTCAAATTTTCAATTGCTATTTTAACGTAATTTGGCAATACCCTGGCTATTTTGACGAGCTGATCGCGATTATCATGACCATAGAAGAATGGCTCCTTCCGAAAAATCTGCAAATTAGAAGTAATGATAATTCAATTGGCAATAACTACAAACAAATACATATGTTTTAACCAAAAGGATATTTACCATTCCAGCGAACATGCATCCAAGGCTCCACATGTCTAGAGAATAATCATAGTCTTGCAAGTCCACAAGTAGTTCAGGCCCCTTAAAGTATCTAGAAGATAATAAGAAATAAAAAAAAGAGGAAAGGCCTCAAAGACAAAATAACGTGAACTTTGATGAACTCTATATTGACATTGGGAAGAGGCAGATAGCATTATGAGCATGGTTGTAAGAAGCCCTCGCTTGACTCGCCTAGGCGAGAAGCTAAGCCAGGCTAGAGTGTGACGCCTCTGATGCGTGAGAGGCCCCACACATACATCAGGCCGCGCCTCTTCAGCGCCTAGGTGCCCGAGGCTTAAGCTCTTGGTGATGGCTTGATGGAAAGGAAGAGTGCTGTTAGGATTGGGCTCAAATTACTTGCTCAAATCTTATTTCAATAATCCCAAAGCCAATTTTAAATAAGTCTAAACCCCATATTTATATATAAGGGTATTAATACGTCATATTCATTATTAATTATATCAAATATAAAATTTAATTATAATTACATTTTTAATTTTATAAATAGATATTAATAAATGATAAGAATTAATGTAAAACAAAATATATTTTGAGAATAGATAAAACCCCTAATTCTTAACATATTGATTTTTTTCATAATTCTGATTTAATAGTAAATGATTTCATTTTTATCAAATCTCTCTTGTGTAGTAAATTTTTATATTAGAAATTAACAAATATTACAACATGAGCAGCTTCTTAGCTATATAGTTTGGTCATTTTTAAAAATATATTCATATCTAAATATATAAAATTTGTTTTTTCTCGATGCCTGTGTGTCTTTAGGCCACGTTTCGTCCAACACCTAGCGCTTTGAGCTAGGCCATGGTTCATCGTTTTTGGCACTTAGCGCCTTTTATGAGAAAATCATATGCATAAAATTTTCAGAATCAAATGTATCTTGAATATAGGGAGTAAAGGATAACTTATTTCAAGATGCACCCTGACCCTTACTCTTACCCTCATTCTGCCTTACAAATAGATTAAGGAAAAGAAGAGCAGAGCAAAAACCTTGAAGCCACTCGTACGTTGTATTCTTTGCCAGGATGATAAAATTCAGCAAGCCCCCAATCAATCAGACGAAGTTTTCGCAATTCATGATCAATCATAACATTGTGAGGCTTGACATCTCTATGCATTATTCCCTGGGAATGACAATAATCTAACGCCTGCAATTTTAATATTCTATCATCAGTTAAAGTTGAATCATGTATAGACATAGTAAGACTTGTTGGAAAGCCAACCAACAAGAAACATCTTACATGATCAGAAGATATTCCTATTTTTTTTTTAAAAAAAAGAGCAAGCCCAGATGCAACCCATTTGGCCTGAAGTGTGTTAAATATATGATCAATCACAGCCATCAGATCAAAATAGATCTTCACCCAAATCACCTAGTGTTACTGTCTTTGGAATATTCGGTTCACCAATAAACTTTACTCCAGCCCTCATTAAAATTCAAATTGCGTCTATTTTAAAATATAGCAATCACAAGAATGAGAAAAGAATTTGTCCTTGTAAAGTCACTAACTATAACTGAAAACTGATACCGCAGATATCAAAACCAGCATCGTTAGCATATTAATCGTGTAAAGGAAAGGGTAAGCAGTAGAAAAAGGAGCCATCAAGCACTATAATCTCATGCAAAATTAACAATGAAAATGAGGAACAAGAAATAAAAATAGCAAGACCAGTACCGTCCAGTTTTAAAGATGAGATAAGCCCATTTTCAAAATTCTCTTCAGCTATGCATGAAGCCTCTAATTAGCTAGAACATCATAACTGAATACTAATACTTGTAGTACTAGTAAATGTGTAAATTGACAGACTGAAGTTCTTTTACATAATCAACTAACCCTGTCTGAACCTTTCTTATTTTCAAGTCTATAACTAAGTGGAAGCACTTTATACACATAGCGGCTGTTAAACAGTTGTTTAATAACTTAGCAAGAAACTCAACTCCAAGAAAAATATGGATCATGCAGGATAAGTGAACAAAGTTCAGCTTCTACACGCTTCATTTATTATCCTAACTTGCATACTCAGCTTGATTATAGGAAGCTCCAAAAGGTCCACATGCTCTCCATTATTGTTTAGATTAAACTTAGCTAATGAAAGGAGCATATATATTGGCTGATTATAGTTTACCAATGCTTTGATTTTATACGATTTATCTCTCATATCAATAGTGCACGTGACAAAAAAAAAAAGCGGCGCGTAACTTTAATCACTAACTTTCTAATTCAAGACAAGCACATAGAAAATCTAACGGAGGTATTATAAACTCATAATTAAGAAAAGAAAAATAAAAAACTCCAGGCCTATAAAGGAACCAGACCAATAGGAAATTACAAAAGTTCAGAAAGCTAGAAGATTTAAGACATTACTATACCTTCAGAAGCTCATATATGTAGTACCGTATATCATAGTCCGTCAATGTTGGGTACAAAACTTTAAAATCAGTGCTGTTCACATATTCAAAAACCAAACTAGGGGTTTTTGAGAGCTGATCTCTCACTATATCTAGCAGCTTCACAATATTGGGACCTCCACAAAGATTTTGAAGAATCTTTATTTCCCTCTTTATCTGCACAAGTTTGACATAATATCATCATTTCGATGACTTCTGGATTGCTATCGAATAATAAGAAAAATGCATCATCAGATATAGAATATATCTTTACATAACAAGATAAACAATGAATTATATAGACATACATACATACATACATACATTAATAATAAATATATATATATATAAGTGTGTAAGTACATGTATTATATTAGAAAAAGTAAAATAATTAACCATACCCAGCCTCACCGTCAATCGAATAACTTGCAAGCTTATCATGAATGGAACGAGAAACAAAACAGTCTACTCCAAGTAGGACAAAAAAATAACCATTAAATTATCTTCAGATCTAATGCTTCATTATGGAACGATTCTTCATATGTTTTGCCAATCCATCCGAATCCAAATTAGTGGTCTTATCAAGTATCTTTTTTTCTCATTCAGTAATTAGTACATACACTGATGAACATTACCTTCTTCTTTTTGACTGGTTTGAGAATTTTGATAATGCACCTTTCTTTGTTTGTGACATTTATACCTTCAAAGACTTCGCTGTATTTCCCCCTTCCCACTTTTCGAATAATCTCATAGTCATCTTGATCACTGAATACACAAGAAAATGAGTGTGTCATACTACTAAACTAAGAAAACCACCAAACAAAGACAATTCTAGCCAATCAAACAACTTTGCTCAAAAGGATATAGGGCACCCCCCCCCCCCCCCCCCCCCCCCCTCCCCAAGCAAAAAATCAGATTATCAGACTAACTAATAAACTTAGACTTTGTTGGGAAAAATCTCATTTTACCCATTCCGTTTAGGTTTCTGATAAGCGAACAAAGCGACCCCATTGTTCCACAAACTTATACCTACCTCAATCCAAAAAAATAAAATATAAAATCTACGTCCACAAAGTCGAATGCAATAGAATGTTCACGCACATTAAATCAATTATGGAAAAAAAAAAAAACAATCCCCAAGCTCTTCAATAAAAAAAATATTCAAAAAAATCGTACACAAGAAGGAAAAAACTGGGTAAATGCAGGCAAGGAATCTCCAGGATCCATACCCCCATTGAACGGTAAGCGACTCGTAATCCCAATAATCTCGCGGGTGATTACTGTTGACGTCAGGGTAAACGCGAGCTTGCGACATCGCAAGCTTCGGCTCTCCTGCTGGAGAAGATTTTCACAGGATTTGGACTCTTGAGACTCTGATTACACCTGAATTTAGTTATTGCATTGTCGCTTTCATTTGTTTTGTTGTTGCATTTTTCATTCATCCCGCATCGCCTATAGTGTAGCCGTAGGAGGCACCTTTAGAATTTTAGGCTTCTTAAGCGAGTAATTTACAATTTTTAGGGGGAAAAGCCAAATAAGATTTTAGGCTGAGATAATTAGCCTGTTGGGCCTATGGCCTTCAAGAAATCGATCTATATGCTTTGTGGCCCAATTATAATTCATCAGTTCTTCTTGATTTGATCTTAACATTGGTTTTATTAAAATAAAATTAAAATGTGATAGTTTTTTTTTCCCGTGATGGGTGATCGAGTTAGTGGAGTAGATGAACACTGATGTCATTGGTCACGAGTTTGATTCCACCTACCAATACTTTCTAGGTCGAGCTTATCGTATCGGAGTTGCCTAGTGTGGTTTATCTGGATGGCGTGGTTTGCAGGTTATTGCGTCAGCCCGAATGTTTACCCAATGTGCTCTCAAAGGATAGCGGCTATGGGTTTCCCACCATCAAAAAAAATGGTAGAAAATGTAGATGTGTTAATTATTTGTTTAATCCAAAATTGAAGAACCATGTAAGGCCCCGTTACTATTTAATTATAATTAACCTCGAGTTAGAAAACTCGGGTGATTAAAAGCTGAGAATTCGAATTAATGTGTTCCAGGTCACAAATATTATTTTTAATCAAGATAAAATACATCAAAATTATACAAGTTGGCATTTGATCAACACCTTATAAAATATATTAAAAATCAGCAACATGGAACACTTGGGAGTGTTAGCAAAAGAAATAATTTAAAACTCCAATTCCTTGGCCTAGTTACCAACGCCCATTACAATTAACTAATCTCGTATGATATTATACAAATTAGTCCCCGGCAACGGCGCCAAAAACTTGATCGCTTTTATTTTAAATAGAAAATTCCAATGTAGCGATTTTATACATCAAGTGCACGGTGTCAAGTTTCAGTTTAGTGATTTAGAAATAGGGATGTCGTACCCACAGGAACTAACGTATAAGTAACAAATAAAATTAGAAAAATTATATTTAGCCTATAAAATAGATGAATAATTATCTAATCAAAATAACAACTTAAAAACAGAAAATTAAATCAACTCATTTGAAGATGCGAAGGAATTCCACTCGAGAAATTTATCAAGATGTCGGTTAACTTGTGCTATCGTCAATGATTTGTTTGTAAAAATAATTACTAACCAATTAATTCTTACGGTGACGGATTCCCGTAATATAATCAATACACTTCTCAAGCTATATTGAAACTAATATTAAGTTGAAACAAGTAATTTTCGTTCACTTAAATCAATTTAATATTGTATAAATCTCGATGAAAACCGTTAACTTTAAACCTTTTAATCCAAAGTGATCAAATATGTGATTTAATCTCTCGATCTAAATCGTTAGCAAACAACATGATTTATTATAGCGTATTATAATTTTATATCTCCATCTCAATTATAATTCACAAATCAATCAAAGGTAGCAAGGCTTTGATAGCACTAGAATTATAAATCATGCACAAAAGAATTAATCAATGCAATAAACATTCAAATCTTTAACTCAAACACAAGCTTCCCTAATCTTGATAAAATAAACTTATTTCATATTCAAATCAAACTAACAAGATGAATAATTGTTTCTCAACCTCATAAACATCAAGAAATTTGAAAATCAAAATAAATAAAGTTTAGAAGTACGATAACGAAGGAGTTGAATCCGTGCGTTGCAACGTTACTTCTTCCCTTGATTCCTTCCTTGCACTTCAAAGGCTTTTTCTTCTTAAATTGTGTAGATGTTGGAGGATGGTAGGAGGCTGATTTGTGGTGTATGATATGATATTGGTCTCCTCAAATTCGTGCCCTAGGTCTCATATTTATAGAAGATGAGGTGGATGGAAGTGTTCCCAATAGATCAAACTCAATCAAGTCTTTTTTTTTCAACAAACTCTGTCGCTCGATCGATCGAGAAATCGATCGAGCGCTCTTATTTCTCGTCCCTGACTTTTTCTACCACGCTCGATCGATCGAGCATAAACTTTCGATCGATCGAGCACTCTTCAGTCTCGCTTAATATTTCTCTGCCATGCTCAATCGATCGAGCTCAATTACCGATCGATCGAGCATCACTTTTTCTTGTTGGCCAAAATCTCTGCCTCGGTCGATCGATCAAGCTCCGCTTCCGATCGATCGAACATGTCAGATTCAAAAATCTTCATTTCTTGCCTCGGTTTGGTCCATTTTCGTCTTTCTAGCTTATTTCTTCCACTTCCCACCTAGATTCGTGGAACAAACAAATAAATACCAAAAAGAGTAACATCATCCAGGAATCAACACGAAATAGATACATATCATTGCAAAATACACGTAATATCCATCCTTATCAACTCCCCCAAACTTAGACTTGATCGTCCTCGAGCAAGCAATAAGATCAAAATGCAAAGTTCATCCTCAATACTTTAAATGAATTAACTTAGCAACTCAAATGTAAAAGCTTAGAAATCCCACTAACACATCAACCACAAGTCAATCCAAAAATCAACAAGAAGTGTTTTCTCCTAGGCCAAGCAATACATCGCAAAATCGGAACGTGCGTGTGTGTTAATGTCAATCTTGAGTTTCATACATATTTTCAGGATCAAATAATGCTAATTAACTCAAAGTCAAGATTACTATTAAACACTCCATAAGCCTACTTTTCAAGCACTTCTCCACTAATGTAATTATTCTTTATACTTGGATCAGAAGGACTTTATAAGCTTATAATGTCAGGCCTTGGGTGTCGGCTTCAAAGAAAAGATAAGATAAGCACAAAGAAGATAGTATAATTATATACCGTTCAGATTTTCGCACATTTCAAGCTCCTCTTCTTTTTCTTGTCTAGCCTTGGCCACTTTGGGTCTTACACATGTTTTTTTTTTCAAGGCTTTTTCTTCTCTTTTCTCTTTTTTTTTTTCTTCTTCTCATTCATCAATCATTATCACAATAAGCTCATTAAAATATAGTCATTTATGTGCATCTAATGTGATTCATTATACTCCCTTGGGGTAAAGATAATTTTTTTCATTTTAGGCTACACAAGGTAGGTATAATGAGTTTATCAACAAAAGTCGAATGGTGGCTATTTTTCATTCTTATTCAATCAAGCTCAAAGTTGGACACTAAAGATTGATATAGACTATGTAAGCTTGTAAGGCTCAAACGTTCCAAAAATCGCCTAAATGATGTCCAAGTCAAGTTCCTAATTATAAAATTTCACCTCAAAGTGCCCTCAAATAGGGTCTAGAGTGTTGTAAGATCCTCAAGACAAATCATAGTTAAAAAAAAAAAATTCACTTTCCAATATATATTTCACTCAATCATGACTCAAAAGTGCTCAATATGTTCCTCAATTTTGAAGATAGAAACTCAACCACATATATTCACAAACAAGTCAAAAATCTTCAAGACTTTAGTTAAGATGGGGATTAATTTCATCATGCAATATTGTTGCAAGTCTAATTCATTATTTCTTAACGATGAACTCATTTTTCAAAAAAAAATTTAATGTGCTCAAAAAACAATCTAATCTCATGATAGAATAGGCATGCAAGATAATTAACAATAGAAAACAGCAGATATCAGTAAACACCCCCCGCCCCCCAAAACTTAGTACGTGCATTGCCATCAATGTACAGTAAACAATAAGCGCAAAAGCAAAACACATACCTCGACGACGATCGTCGTCCTCATCATGCTCCGGTGGGGGTACTCGGTAATATGGCTCCTCAGGCTGGTACGGTGGATATGACGGATATTCAGGTGGTGGTGGTTGATATGGCTGGTAGGGCTGGAAGTGGGGCTCGGGTGGAAACTGGATAGCTGGGAAACCATGGGCCAAGGCAGTGTTCCATGCACATTGATATTGCATGAACTCCATATGTCGCTGACTCATCTGCTCTTTGTCCAACCGGATTTCCCTTTGTAAATTTCGGATGTCCTGCTGCTCAAGGCGTATGTCTTGGAGATCCCTGTGAGGGAGTCCAAGGTGATAGATGAATGCTCTGCAGCGGAAGATGATGATGGCCCAGCATGTCTGCTGCTCAAAGATCGTGGCTCGGCCCTACGTCGGCCTGTAGGAGGTGGTGGTCCATCAACCACTATTGGGCCTTTTGGTGGTAGGAGTTCTTCTTCATCGGTGCCCCACTTCACTCCAAATCTCTTGCAAAGAGCAGTGATAGTAGATGGAAAGGGTAATGCATAGGTGGGTGGACTCATGCCGATGTCACAGATGTGATCATTTATAATGTACCCCAGATCCACCGTTTGCCCAGTGAGTATGGCAAATACCAGGGCAGCTCTCTCCTTGGTCACCTCAGAAGTGTGGGTCGATGGCATGACCCATGAGGCTATGAAAGAAAACCACGCTTGTGCCTCTGGTTTCAAATATTTCTTTAGGGTCAACTGGGGCTCTCCATTGTTGTTCATTTGCCAATCAGTCCCCTCAATACTGATAACAGAGAGTACGTCATCGTAGTTGATTTGGCTTTTCCTAAAAGCTTTATACTCACTGTCCTTTATTGAAGGCATCCGAAAAATTGCATTAATTTTGAACTTATCAAACTCCACATCCTTACCCCGTTCAAACACAACCTCCCTTGAATTTCGGTGGACTGTCCTTAAATTTGTATAGAATTCCTGCACAACAGGGACCACTGCATCAATAGGCTATTGAATAAACTCAAACCAACCTCGTCGCCGTGCTTCGTGAATCACGGGGCATTCAAGTTGATCAATGCTCATTCCCATTTCACGACTGAGGGGTTTTCGGTGATAACCGGGGTATAATTCCGCTGCTACGGAATTCACGAATCTAAGCTCATCATAATCTTGAGACGAAGTGGTGGCTTCGACTTGCTTTTGTTTTTTCTTGGGAGCCATAATTTATTTTCAGTTCACAATTCACCATTCTTCAATCCCAACCACAACCAGTAATAACCACAACTCACCCACAATCAACAACCAATACTTCAATTCCCCCACACTTAGCTAATCAATTATCTCAAATTCACCAATTACACCAAAATTCCAATCTTTATATACCCAAAAAAATATGCACTGATCTATGGATATGTAGAAAGGTTGAAGCCAAATACCATGGAATTTTGGCAATCTAGATGAAATTGTAGATTTGGCTTGAGTTCCTCCTTTGATGAAATTGCCCCAATTCAGCTTTTGAGTCTTTAAATCTGTGGCAAGAAGTGTAATTGGAAGAAACTTTGTAGCATATATTGTGAGATCTTTGAGTTGTTGGAAAGATTAAAGAGAATTTGGAGATTAGGGCAAAAATCAATTTTGTTCTTTGAAAATATTTTGAGAATTGTTGTAGGAAATCTGCTGATATCGATCTTTAAAAACAAATTTATCCGTTGCTCGATCGATCTAGATTTTACGCTCGATCGATCGAGCGAGACATAATTTTTTTTCTTTTTATAACCTTTCTCGATTGATCGAGCATGACCTCTCGATCGATTGACAACACCAGAAATTTTTTTTTTGTTTGAAACATTTGTGGATCGATCGGCCATTCCAGAACATTTTTTTCACCCAATTTATTTCAATGTTCGATCCGTCCCACCAAAATTTGATTTATTCCATTTTCCGCATCTGAAAATTATCGCAAGGAGTTAAACTCGGAAAAAAAACAAAAGATGAACTAAAAAAATGAAAAACAATCAAGAGATAGAGAGAAGAAAGTTCTTAATTTATAATCCCAAGCTGGACTGCCACCTCCTTTCTCAGTGGTCCAATTTGCTTGCTCCTTCGGGTTTTTCATTGTATCAGTAGGTAGTGTTCCTTGAGCTCGTCCATGAATCACTGATGCAAGTTACCCCACTTGTACCTCCAAGTTTTTTATAGATGCATCCTGATTTTGCATCCTAGTTTCTGTCGATGATATTAACTTGGTCAAAAGCTCCTCCATACTCGGCTTAGGTACATATCCGGGTGATGGTTGTGGGTTCAACACGTTGTTTTGGTTGGACCATTGCAAATTTGGATGATTCCTCCATCCCGGGTTGTAAGTGTTTGAGTACTGGTTATTGGGTTGCCTGTTTCATACTTAATTAGCAGATTCATTAGACTGGTTATTTGGATTACCTGCCTGGCGTTCGATGTTTGGATGATTGCTTCAACATAAATCACAAGTGATAACTTGAGCTTGCATCGCTGTCATGCTCATGCTATCAATCTTTTTGCTCAAAGCTTCTATCTGAGCCGACATTGCAGTGATTTCGTCAATTTGATGAACTCCACTCGGTTTCTTTGGCACATTCCTCTCTGATTGTCATTGATAGCTATTAGAAGCCATCTCTTCCAAGAGTTCATAAGCTGCTTCCGGTGTTTTTCGCATGATGGATCCTCCTGAGGCTGCATCAATCATAGAACGGTTAGCTGAAAATAAACCGTTATAAAATATTTGTACCTGGAGCCAAATAGGAAGACCATGATATGGGCATCTCCTAAGCACTTGAAACGTTCTCACGCCTCATATAAAGTTTCAGGATCATATTGCCCAAACGTGGTGATATCATTTCTCATCTTAGCAGTTTTGGAAGGAGGGAAATATTTAGATAAGAAAGCTTGAGTCATCCCCTCCCATGTGGTAATGGATGCAGGTAAAGAATTTAACCATGCTTTAGCTTTATCTTTTAATGAAAAGGGAAATAACCGTAACCTGATGGCGTAATCAGAAACGCCATTGTGTTTGAATGTGTCACAAATCTCCAATGTGAGACCCCGTTATCTCAACAAGGTACTAAGGTGCAATTAAGAGAACTAAACATCATATATATAATCAGAGTAGTAAAGTCGTGTTGATTAACCTGAGCTTACGAGATTACAGTACCAAAAGTTCAAAAAGGAATTTCACATATTCCTACAAAAAGGTACTACGTTATAGTCTCATTCTACTACAAGTAGAAGCTATACAAAATTCTCTAACATGCTAATCCTGTAGCACTCCTTAGCTCAGCATTTCAACCCCGACCCTGGTTCTCATCATCAAAAGCACCTACAAAGACAACCCCAACACATGAGCATAACACAATTCATATTCAACATAATATGAATGCAAGACGTAAATGCAAAATCATAAATACAAAGCACTTCCTGTATTTCCAAGCATTTACAACGTCCATTGGTTGTCCCTGTACCATAACTCATAATGACACGTTATATGAACATATGGTTTTATAAATAAATGTCATGACATCCTTCCTCCTTAAATCCTTATTTCAATCCTGAGTCCTTATCATTAGTACATTTTAATGCTTCTTGCCACTCCATGAAAGCGGAATTCTTCCTCGCTTCCTATGGACCTTAGCGTAAGCATTAAAATCCTTACTAAGATAACCTTGACTCGTGAAATACACCTCTTATATTTCACAACATACATATGCAAAAACAATGCATAATAACATGTATCTTAACCTTAATGCACCACATTGCATTCATCATGTGTCAAATAGATAAACATAAAGTACATGTTACCGTTGGGATGCCCGTACATCGCTTACGTACCTTTCCAAAAGATATAGGAGTCAATCGACTATCTCCTCGGCTGTGCTGGCACCTGAGATGGTTCTACATAGCCACACAACACAATATTAGGCACCTCATAATAATACGGAAACAAAACATCAATTAAAACCACATTTATCCAACAATGTCATCTCGCGATCGATCGCCCCTAAGCCCCGATCGATCGCGAGATGCTACTGCCTCGCATAACAAAAAAATGCAGTCAGCGATCGATCGCCCCAATATTGGCGATCGATCGCCAAAACCTACTGGAACGTCGCGATCGATCGCGCCTCCTTGGCGATCGATCGCCAACTCTGTTCCTTTGGCGATTTTCCAGAATTGCTTAACACCGATATTCATACCCTTAAATCTAACATGTAAGACATAATACATGCCAAGACCAACATGCTAGCAGTTGCACTACACTACCCTGAGTGTATTAAATCCAAATTTACACCCTAAACACAAGCCCACATGCATAAACGTCGACCATCTAAACAAGTACTGGATCAACTTTTCTGGAAACAGGGCAACATATTCATTTCCAGATTTCTTGAGTACCTTTCTTCATGCTATCAAAACTATCACATATAACATAAAGAATGCTCAAACAAACATGCCAAGGGCTTCACAAAACTACCATGCATATTTTCACATCAAAGGTTTACCAAAACCTAAGCTTAACGTGCATGATAACGCCTTCATAAAAACACTCCCCACACATAATTTTCCAGAAAACAGGGCACATCCTTACCCAGATTTTCGAACACCCTACTTTACATGCTTATTTCCTCTACATAAAACATGCAACATGCTCAAGGAAAAATACAGAGAGCTTCATAAACATCACATAAAAGTAATCATAACAATATTTCTTTAAACCCTACACTAGCATGCCAAATCTGCTACTAAGAACATACATGCTAGAAATCAGAAAACTGGTAAAAACAAGTGACTCCTCACCACTTTTGCTCTTCGATTTTCTATATGAAGGGATGAACGAAATCCGATCACTTTCTTCCTAGAAACCGACCAAGTTGCAGACAAAAGGAAGAGAAAAAGAAGGAAGCTTTTGGAGGAGACAATGTGAAAATATCTAAGTCCAAAGTAGCATGCTTAGTCAATCTGCTTTCCAGAAAAACAGGGGAGGGGCGTGGGTTGAGTCAAGTGGGGGTGGGGTGGTTGCATGTAGGGTCGTTTTGTGGTGTTTAATTGTGTCCCGGTATTTCATACGATGTATAAAAATATCTCTCCTTGATATTTTATTATATTACCACATCAACACAACAATTAAAAACACCTAACATGCTCCCTAAACTACATCATCAAAATAAATAAATCACTCCCACATAAAATACGCCTTTAGCACATAGGCTCACAATTAACAACCTTTAATTGTATGATTACCCACATAATCATTTCGGGGATATCACAATACTCCCCTACTTATAATATTTCATCCCCGAAATCAAACATGCTGTCAATCAAAAGATAACACAATACATAAACGCATACCAGAAAATAGCTCTGGATAGTGCTGCACCATGTGTCGCTCTGTCTCCCACGTGGCCTCCTCGACACCCCTACGATCCCACTGAACCTTGATCATAGGAATAACCTTGTTCCGAAGTCTGCGGTCTGCCCTATCCAAAATCCTGATAGGCCGCTCCACATAAGAAACATCGGACTCTATCTGAACCTCTGAAGGCTGCAACACATGTGAAGGATCCGGCTCATACTTCCTCAGCATAGACACATGAAATACATCGTGTATACCAGACAGAGAGGGCGGTAAAGCCAAACGGTACGCCAGAGTACCAATACGCTGTAAGATCTCATACGGCCCTACATATCTCGGGGATAACTTTCCTCGCATCCCAAACCGTACTACGCCTCTGAAAGGTGAGATCTTCAGAAACACTCTGTCGCCTAACTGAAACTCCAACGGTCTACGCCGCTGATTGGCATATGCTGTCTGTCTGTCCTGAGTTGCCTTCATCTTTCTTCTGATAACCTTAACTTTCTCTTCCATTTCCTGAACCAACTCTGGTCCTCCAACCGTCTTACTGTCCATGTCATCCCAACACAAGGGTGACCTACAACGCCTACCATAGAGGGCCTCGAAAGGAGCCATCTGTATACTTGCCTGGTAGCTGTTGTTGTAAGAGAACTCCACCAAGGCTATCGAGTCCTGCCATGAAGTGTCGAACTCTAGTACACAAGCCCTCAACATATCTTCGAGCATCTGTATCGTACGCTCGGTCTGTCCGTCCGTCTGGGGATGATAGGCTGTGCTCAGCCTCAACTCTGTACCTAGAGCTGTCTGCAGACCTTCCCAAAAGTGAGATGTGAACCGCGGATCTCGATCGGACACAATCGAAACAGGGATCCCATGCAGTCTCACCACATCTCTGACATATATCTGTGCCATCCTCAAGTACGTGAAGGTCAGACAGTAGGGAATGAAATGAGCACTCTTAGTCAATCTGTCGACGATTACCCATATGGCATCAAAACCGGAAACAGTCCTCGTTAAGTGGGTCACGAAATCCATAGATACGTGTTGCCACTTCCACTCAGGTATCTCCAAACTCCTTAATTCACCTCCAGGCCTTTGTCTCTCAGCCTTCACCTGCTGACAAATCAGACAGCGCTTGACGAATGAAGTAACATCCTGTTTCATTCGCCTCCACCAGAACTGGCTGCGTAGATCCTTATACATCTTCTTCCCGCCCGGGTGGATACTCATTCTGCTGCAATGAGCTCGCTGTAATATACCCTGGCGCAACTCGGGTGTATCTGGAACCACCCATCTGTCGCCAAGTCTCAGAGAACCGTCCTCAGCCACTCTGAATCTCGATGGCTGACCTAAATGGACCACTAACATCCATCTCTGAACCTCTGCATCGGTCCCCTGAGCCTTCCTGATGTGATCATAAATAATAGGCTCGGCTAGCAAGGTCAAAACCTGTACTGGTGAAGTAGACACATCATAATCAAATCCCAAATGGCAGTAGGAGCCAAACATAGTTGATAGACACATAGCATCCTCTGCTGTGCTCCTCACCTTCCGACTCAAAGCGTCGGCTGTCAGATTTGCTTTCCCGGGATGGTAATCCTTCAGCAGGTCCATCCATCTCCTCTGCCTCATGTTCAGCTTAGCCTGTGTAAACAAGAACTTCAGGCTCTTGTGATCAGTGAAGATGGTAAATGAGGTACCGTATAAGTAGTATCGCCATATCTTCAAGGCGAACACTATAGCCGCTAACTCCAAATCGTGGACTGGATACCTCGTCTCGTGTGGCTTCAACTGTCTCGAAGCGTAAGCCACTACGTGTCTGTCCTGCATCAGTACGCACCCTAAGCCCTGTAGCGATGCGTCGGTATAAAGGTCAAATCCTTTGTTCTCCTTTGGAATCACTAGAACTGGTGCAGTAGTCAGTCTGTGTTTCAATTCCCTGAAACTCTGCTCACAAGCCTCTGACCAACAAAATGAGACTCCCTTCTGAGTCAGCTGTGTAAGTGGCTTGGCGATCTTTGAGATACCCTCGACGAAACGTCGGTAATAGCCAGCCAAACCAAGGAAACTCCGAATCTCGCTGACTGAAGTAGGGGCAGACCAATCCATAACTGCCTCTATCTTCCTCGGGTCTACTGATATCCCCTCTCGTGATATAATATGGCCCAAGAATGTAACACTGCTCAGCCAAAACTCACACTTGCTGAGTTTGGCGTACAACTGATGATCCCTGAGGATCTGGAGCACTATCCTCAGATGATCGGCATGATCCTCCTCACTCCTTGAATAGACCAGGATGTCATCAATGAATACGATCACAAACTGGTCAAGGTACTCCTGAAATACTCTGTTCATCAGGCTCATAAAGACTGCAGGTGCATTTGTCACACCGAAAGGCATCACCAAGAACTCATAGTGCCCATACCGAGTTCTAAAAGCCGTCTTTTGGACATCACCAGCTCTAACCCGTACCTGGTGATAGCCTGACCTCAAGTCTATCTTGGAGTACACCTCTGTACCCTGAAGCTGGTCGAACAGATCATCAATCCTCGGAAGTGGATATCTGTTCTTCACTGTAGCCTTGTTCAGTTGCCTATAGTCAATGCACAGACGCATTGATCCATCCTTCTTTTTCACGAACAAGACTGGTGCACCCCAAGGCGATACACTAGGACGAATGTATCCCTTGTCAAGGAGCTCTTGTAACTGTATCTTCAGCTCCCTCAGCTCTGCCGGTGCCATCCTATAAGGAGCACGGGAGATAGCAGAAGTCCCTGGCAGCAGCTCAATAGCAAACTCCACATCCCTGACAGACGGAAATCCCGGAATCTCATATGGGAACACATCAATGAACTCTGCCACAACCGGAATGTCCTCAGCTCTTACTTCATTTTCCTCAGATACGTCCACAGCATAAATAAGGTACCCAGTGTGGCCGCGTTCCAATAACCGCGACATCTTAACCGCCGAGATCACTGGTATCTTTGGACGAGAGCCGTCCCCATAAAAAGTCCACTGGAACCCCTGATCAGACAGAAAACGAACCATCCTCTTTTGGCAATCTACCATAGCTCGGTATCTGCTCAACACATCTATGCCGATAATGCAGTCAAAGTCTGTCATCTCTAACTGAATCAGATCGGCCCTCAGATCATTGCCCTCAAAATAAATGAGGCAATCAGATAACAGTCGGTCTGCAATCACATGATTTCCCGTGGGTGTCGAGACCATAAGAGGCGTGGGTAACAGAGACGAGCACAAGCGGTGTCTTTCCACAAAAGCAGTAGATACAAAGGAATGTGAAGCACCTGTATCTATCAATATAAGTGCAGGGTACGTAAGTAAATGGCACGTACCAGCAATGACCTCCTCTGGGGCTGCCTCAGCCTGCTCCCTAGTCAGTGCATACACCTGTCCCTGCGGCGGTCCTGCCGTCTGACCTCCCTGTGGTCGTGGTGCAAACTGCTGTCTCTGTGGTGCCCTCCCAGCATCAAACCTTGGCCTATTCGGCCCTGAGTCTGTCTGAACTGCCCGATTGGGGCAACCTCGAGCCATGTGGCCCATCTTGCCACAAATATAGCAACCCTGACACTCACGTAACAAGTGCCATCCTCCACAGTTGGTACACCTGGTTCCCCCTGTCTTGCTCCCCTGTGTGGGCCCCCGGTTGTTCTGCTTCTGTCCCTGAGGCTTCTTCCCACTAAACCTGGAAGATGATGAGGCCCCACGAGCCTTGAACTGATCCCCTCGTGGCCTCAGACTATCAGCAGCAGGCCTCTGTGGTGGTACGAAAGGGGGTACAACATCCTTGTACGCGCCCACGGCAATCTCCGCCAACTCTGCCCGTGTCAGGGCGTCATCAAATGAGCTGGGGTTGTTGGAGATAACCCGATCAAACAGCTCTGGCCTCAGACCCTTCAGAAAATTCCTCATCTTGGCATGACTGCTGACAGCAATATGAGGTACATACATCAATAGTGAGGAATACAACATAGCATAATCTGACACTGATAGGCTGCCCTGCTTCAAACTATTAAACTCATCTTCCTTCAACTGTCTAGCAGCTGCTGAAAAGTACCGGTTAAGGAACCGGGTCCTGAATACTGTCCAATCAACCGTCATACCCTGAGCTCTCAGCTCCATGACTGTGGTCTTCCACCACATGGAAGACTTCTTCGATAACTGGAACTCTGCTAACCTCAGCCAGGCAGTCCGTGCACAGGGTGCCGATACGAAAATCTGTTCCAGTCGCTCAAGCCATTCCTCGGCTGCCTCCCCAGTCTCTGTCCCTTCAAAAAGCGGTGGATGATAACTCAAGAACTGGGTCAGACTTATCTCCCCTGGTAGCAGTATCTGTGCTACAGGCTCCAAGCCTACAGCAGGTGGCGGTAATGGATTCGTCTGAGCAATACTAGCATTCATGCTGCCCATATCCCCTACCTCTTCATTGAGGTTCTCCGGGTTAACAGCCGCCATGCTGCAACACAAAAGTTAACAACAACACCAAAAGCAGTTCATAATATAAGCCGTTAGATAACAAGAGTATCTTATTCAAAAGCATGTTAATACAGCACTTATACACAATATGCATCACATGCATAACATGCCCAACAATGAATACCTAGCCAACTTGTCTCTAAAGGCTACCCTTCACTCTTCCATGGTTATCTAACCACTGCTCTGATACCACTAAATGTGAGACCCCGTTATCTCAACAAGGTACTAAGGTGCAATTAAGAGAACTAAACATCATATATATAATCAGAGTAGTAAAGTCGTGTTGATTAACCTGAGCTTACGAGATTACAGTACCAAAAGTTCAAAAAGGAATTTCACATATTCCTACAAAAAGGTACTACGTTATAGTCTCATTCTACTACAAGTAGAAGCTATACAAAATTCTCTAACATGCTAATCCTGTAGCACTCCTTAGCTCAGCATTTCAACCCCGACCCTGGTTCTCATCATCAAAAGCACCTACAAAGACAACCCCCAACCCATGAGCATAACACAATTCATATTCAACATAATATGAATGCAAGACGTAAATGCAAAATCATAAATACAAAGCACTTCCTGTATTTCCAAGCATTTACAACGTCCATTGGTTGTCCCTGTACCATAACTCATAATGACACGTTATATGCACATATGGTTTTATAAATAAATGTCATGACATCCTTCCTCCTTAAATCCTTATTTCAATCCTGAGTCCTTATCATTAGTACATTTTAATGCTTCTTGCCACTCCATGAAAGCGGAATTCTTCCTCGCTTCCTATGGACCTTAGCGTAAGCATTAAAATCCTTACTAAGATAACCTTGACTCGTGAAATACACCTCTTATATTTCACAACATACATATGCAAAAACAATGCATAATAACATGTATCTTAACCTTAATGCACCACATTGCATTCATCATGTGTCAAATAGATAAACATAAAGTACATGTTACCGTTGGGATGCCCGTACATCGCTTACGTACCTTTCCAAAAGATATAGGAGTCAATCGACTATCTCCTCGGCTGTGCTGGCACCTGAGATGGTTCTACATAGCCACACAACACAATATTAGGCACCTCATAATAATACGGAAACAAAACATCAATTAAAACCACATTTATCCAACAATGTCATATCGCGATCGATCGCCCCTAAGCCCCGATCGATCGCGAGATGCTACTGCCTCGCATAACAAAAAAATGCAGTCAGCGATCGATCGCCCCAATATTGGCGATCGATCGCCAAAACCTACTGGAACGTCGCGATCGATCGCGCCTCCTTGGCGATCGATCGCCAACTCTGTTCCTTTGGCGATTTTCCAGAATTGCTTAACACCGATATTCATACCCTTAAATCTAACATGTAAGACATAATACATGCCAAGACCAACATGCTAGCAGTTGCACTACACTACCCTGAGTGTATTAAATCCAAATTTACACCCTAAACACAAGCCCACATGCATAAACGTCGACCATCTAAACAAGTACTGGATCAACTTTTCTGGAAACAGGGCAACATATTCATTTCCAGATTTCTTGAGTACCTTTCTTCATGCTATCAAAACTATCACATATAACATAAAGAATGCTCAAACAAACATGCCAAGGGCTTCACAAAACTACCATGCATATTTTCACATCAAAGGTTTACCAAAACCTAAGCTTAACGTGCATGATAACGCCTTCATAAAAACACTCCCCACACATAATTTTCCAGAAAACAGGGCACATCCTTACCCAGATTTTCGAACACCCTACTTTACATGCTTATTTTCTCTACATAAAACATGCAACATGCTCAAGGAAAAATACAGAGAGCTTCATAAACATCACATAAAAGTAATCATAACAATATTTCTTTAAACCCTACACTAGCATGCCAAATCTGCTACTAAGAACATACATGCTAGAAATCAGAAAACTGGTAAAAACAAGTGACTCCTCACCACTTTTGCTCTTCGATTTTCTATATGAAGGGATGAACGAAATCCGATCACTTTCTTCCTAGAAACCGACCAAGTTGCAGACAAAAGGAAGAGAAAAAGAAGGAAGCTTTTGGAGGAGACAATGTGAAAATATCTAAGTCCAAAGTAGCATGCTTAGTCAATCTGCTTTCCAGAAAAACAGGGGAGGGGCGTGGGTTGAGTCAAGTGGGGGTGGGGTGGTTGCATGTAGGGTCGTTTTGTGGTGTTTAATTGTGTCCCGGTATTTCATACGATGTATAAAAATATCTCTCCTTGATATTTTATTATATTACCACATCAACACAACAATTAAAAACACCTAACATGCTCCCTAAACCACATCATCAAAATAAATAAATCACTCCCACATAAAATACGCCTTTAGCACATAGGCTCACAATTAACAACCTTTAATTGTATGATTACCCACATAATCATTTCGGGGATATCACATCCAAGAAGTTGGAGATGTGAGCATTTGGGTCATCAGCGGCTGCTCCCCCAAACATTACTGAATGCTGGACCATCTGAATTATTGCAGGCTTTATATCAAAATTGTTAGCTTGAATACTTGGCCCCGTTATGCTTGACAGTGATCCATGGAAAGCTGGTTGAGCAAAGTCAATCGTAGATCTTGGATTCGGTGCTTCATTATTCGCGCCCCCTTCTTGATTGTTATCCGCCATCGTTCGAGCTTCCCATATTCTCCTAAGAAAAGTTGGCTCAATTTCTGAGTCAAAAGGCTCGAGTATGTGATGGCTACCCCTTAGCATGCACCACGAAGATGACTACCTGTAAAAATCAATCCAAAAGGAGAAACACAAATGTACTAAATCAAATAGTCAAAATTGACAAACAAACAAAACAAAATTTTTTTTTGGCTAATTTACAATTAACTAATCTCGTATGATATTATACAAATTAGTCCCCGGCAACGGTGCCAAAAACTTGATCGCTTTTATTTTAAATAGAAAATTCCAATGTAGCGATTTTATACCGCAAGTGCACGGTGTCAAGTTTTAGTATAATGATTTAGAAATAAGGATGTCGTACCCACAGGGACTAACGCATAAGTACCAAAGAAAATTAGAAAAATTATATTTAGCCTACAAAATAGATAATAATTATCTAATCAAAATAAAAACTTAAAAACAGAAAATTAAATCAACTCCTTTGAAGATGCGAAGGAATTCCACTCGAGAAATTTATCAAGATGTCGGTTCACTTGTACTATCGTCAATGATTTGTTTGTAAAAACAATTACTAACTAATTAATTCTTAAGGTGACGGATTCCCGTAATATAATCAATACACTTTCTCAAGCTATATTGAAACTAATATTAAGTTGAAACAAGTAACTTCCGTTCACTTAAATCAATTTAATATTGCATAAATCTCGATGAAAACCGTTAACTTTAAATCTTTCAATCCAAAGTGATCACATATGTGATTTAATCTCTCGATCTAAATCGTTAGCATACAACATGATTTATTATAGCGTATTATAATTTTATCTCTCGATCTCAATTATAATTCACAAGTCAATCAAAGGTAGCAAGGCTTTGATAGCATTAGAATTATAAATCATTCACAAAAAAATTAATCCACTCAATAAACATTCAAATCTTTAACTCGAACACAAGCTTCCCTAATCTTGGTAAAATAAACTTATTTCATATTCAAATCAAACTAACAAGATGAATAATTGTTTCTCAACCTCATAAACATCAAGAAATTCGAAAATCAAAATAAATAAAGTTTAGAAGTACGATAACGAAGGAGTTGAATCCGTGCGTTGCAACGTTACTTCTTCCCTTGCTTCCTTACTTGCACTTCAAAGGCTTTTTCTTCTTAAATTGTGTAGATTTTGGAGGATGATAGGAGGCTGATTTGTGATGTATGATATGATATCGATCTCCTCAAATTCGTGCCCTAGGTCTCATATTTATAGAAGAGGAGGTGGATGGAAGTGTTCCCAATAGATCAAACTCATTCAAGTCTTTTTTTTTTCAGCAAACTATGTCGCTCCATCGATCGAGAAAATGTCTCGATCGATCGAGCACTCTTATTTCTCGTCCCTGACTTTTTCTGCCATGCTCGATCGATCGAGCATAAACTTCCGATCGATCGAGCACTCTTTAGTCTGGCTTAATATTTCTCTGCCATGCTCGATCGATCGAGCATCACTTTTTCTTGCTGGCCAAAATCTCTGCATCGGTCGATCGATCGAGCTCTGCTTCCGATCGATCGAACATGTCAGATTCCAAAATCTTCATTTCTTGCCTCGGTTTGGTCCATTTTCGTCTTTCTAGCTTATTTCTTCCACTTCCCACCTAGATTCCTGAAATAAACAAATAAATACCAAAAAACGTAGCATCATCCAGGAATGAACACAAAAATAGATACATATCATTGCAAAATACACGTAATATTCATCCTTATCACCTCACTATCTGGAAGTCCCTTCTACTTGATAAGGTATTGGTGGCATGGCGGATGATGCTTTCTAACGACTCTGTCAGCTATCACATGTTCCTCTCGATCATATGATACCTTTACTCCTAAAGGTGCTCGTTGAGACAATCCATGGCTCGGGTCTTCCTTGTCTTCATAATAGGCCTTGAGTAAACTGACATGGAAAACCGGGTGGAACTTCTTTAACTTTTGTTATAACTCCAACTTGTAAGACACTTTGCCTACTCGTTTCTTGATGCGAAAAGGCCCATCATAGCTCCTGATGAGTCCTTTTTTAAGTCCCTTATGTTTTTGTTGGGTGTAGATCTTCACCACACAAGGTAGGTCTACCGACTTCTTCATTTTCTTGGCTACTTTGTGGAGATAAGATTTGCCAATGTCTGCTTGTTTTTGCAAATTTCTTGCAAACTTATAGGCAGCTGGACTTGTCCCCATATATAATGTGGCAATGTCTCGTGAGGTGCATGGTTTATGGCCAAGGACTTTCTTGATGGCATGATCCCCTTCCCTTCGGGGTGGCAATATCTTTGATAGCTTCATGGGCATATTACCTTGAATACACATTGAATCTCCTCCCGGGATGGGAATATCTGATTGCTCCTTCTCCATCGCATTGTGGGTATGTATGATTGCTCCTTCACATTTGGGGCAACAAATGCGATTTCATTCTTTTGCAGCCCCATTGTGAGTTGCATCAGTGATGATAATATCTGGGTTGCCAGATCAACTCCTCTTTTGATTGGCACAACATATGGGTGATTTGGATCCAATATGTATAACTATTTGGAAAATGGGATAATCATAGCCGATGTATGGTCCAAGAAAGATATGACAATCAGCATCTGATCGCTTTTATTGTAAACAGTTATTTCGAGCGATTCTACCGCAAGTGCACGGTGTCAAGTTTTAGTATAATGATCTAGAAGTAAGGATTGTCGAACCCACGAGGACTAGTAGTAATTACCAAATTTAACTAGCGTTCTATATTTAACCTACGAAACTGGTTGAAAGATGAACTAATTTTATCAACTCCAATATTCAACGCACCACAGAGAATTAAGATAATAAACAGTAGAGATAAATATCGAGACTTCGGTTCACTTGAGTAATCCCCCACAATTTACCTACTAGTTCTAATTAAAATTAATGCATCTAAGGTGACAAGTTTTCCGATTATATCCAATATACTCTCTCGAGCTATATTAAACCTAACACTGAATTGCAGTAAGTAACTCTCGTTCACTTATTTAACAATTCAATGTTACATACGTTCTATGAAAACCCTTAGCCTTCGATTACTAGATATCTATAGCTATCACTCGTGTATTTGACGTCATCTCTCGATCTCGGTCTGAAATCCACGGTTTATGTTATTGGTTCCGTTTCACAAAATCATCTCTCGATCTCAATTGCAAACTAACAACATTCAAAGAGTAGCTAATTCTTCAAAAGCATTAACAGCATAACATAAACTCAAAAATAACAAAAACTCAATCAAAAACTAGAATTAAAACTGTGGGTTCATACACAAGATCCCTTTGTCTCGATAACAAACTTAGCCTAGCATATTAACGGAAAAACAACGTTTTATAATATCTAACAACATTATAAACATTGGAATTCGAAAATAAAACTACACAAAAGTTCAGAAATACTAGTAAACACTCGATGTTGAATCGTGCGTCGATCCGTTGTTCCCGTCTCTAGCTGCGTTCCTTGAATCGTCTTGAATGAATCTTCTCTTCCAAAGGGTGGCTGCCTATCCAGAGGTGAAAGAACCCTTCTAATGACCTAAAAATCTCTTTTTATATGTCTCCTCACGAGCTCCAATCATCTGGTACCAAAAATAGCCCCAAAACTTAATTAAGGAAGTTTTTTTATTCTGGGACTCTGCACGCGATCGATTTCTTCGAATTGGGCGATCGATTGCCTTCAGCTTTTTCTCCTCGGCGATCGGTCTCTTCAAGATAGGCGATCGATCGCCTATATGTTCTGCCCCGAGGCGATCGGTCGCCTGATTTGTTGCGATCGATCGCCTCTCGCTTGAAAAATTCCACGAGCTCACTGCCTTCAGGCGATCGATCTCTTCGAAATAGGCGATCGATCGCCTGAAGCTTTTGTCAATTTTTAAGTCATTTTGACATCTTTTCCCACGGATTGCCTCGTACTGTCATAGTTCCACCTCCTAGTCCATAAAACGGGGTTTTTCCAGTATTTCTTGCACTTCTACTGGATTCCTGGAAATACAACAAAACACAACCAAAAGTATAAAATCTTCCAAGAATCACTATAAAAATCGCAAGAAATATTTGCAAATATAAGTGTAAAAATGACACTTATCAACTCCCCCAAACTTAGCTCTTGATCGTCCTCGAGCAAGAATAAAATCAAAAACAGTGAATTCACAACAGATAAGTGACATGGATCATTTCATGCTCGTATGTTTATCTCAGAACCTTTACTCATACTACAACAAAGAATCTTTCAAATTGTTGGACACAAAGTGTTTTCTCTTTAAGTCAAATAACAGTTTCAAATTCGGAACGTGTGTGTGTGCTGTTGTCAATCCCAAGTATCATACAATTATCATAGATCAAAACAGTGTTAATCAATAACAATCAAGATTTTTCATCAAGAATCTCATAAACCTAGTTTTCAAGCACTTCTCCACTAATGCAATCAATTCCTAGACTTGGATCAAAAGGACTTTTAAAGCTTATAATGTTAGGCCTTTTGGTGTTGGGTACAAAGAAAAGATAGGAAGCGCAAAGAAGAGAGTATAATCTTTTATAATTCAATTGTTCGCACACATCGAGCTTCTCTTCTTTTTCTTTTATAGCCTTGGCCACTTTGGGTCTTATATGTTTATTTTTATTTTTTATTTTTTTTTCAAGGCTCTTTGTCTATCCTTTTCTTTTTCTCATTCACAAGCTCTTTTCACAATAAGCTCATCAACTATAAACATCTATGTGCATCTAATGAAATTCATTATACTCCCTTGTGTGAGGATAAGATTTTTTTTTTTTGTTTTGGCTAAACAAGGTAGGTATAATGAGTTTATCAACAAATGTCGAACGGTGGCTAATTTCCATTCTTATTCAATCAAGCTCAAAGTTGGACACTAGGGAAAGATGTAAATAAGGTAGGCTTGAAAGGCTCAAACGTTCCAAAGATCGCCTAAATCATATCCAAGTCTAGTTCATAATTATAAAAATTTCGCCTCAAAGTGCCATCATCAAATAAGTTCTATGATTACTCTAAGATGCTCAAGACATGTCATCAAGTTCACACCTATCATCACTACTTCAAAAGTACTCAACAAGTTTATGACTCAATGTGCTCAAATTATTCCTCATTTTCAACATGTCAATTCGACTCAAAATATTCACAACATGTTTACAATCATCCAGATTCAAGTCATAAGTAGAGTAAACTAATATCATCATAGCATGGAGTCACTACTTTTAATCCAATTACACTAAAAACAATTTTTCAGGCTCTTCATCGGACCCATCAATATTATGCTAAAATCAAAGATTCCACAGCAGTAGACATGTTCAAACGCACAATTAAACAAATTCAACTCAGCACAAACACCATTCACTCCTTAAACAAAAGCAAAAACAAAATTCCCATCTCCACATATCATATCATAGTTAACCAATTACCCCCCCCCCCCCCCCCCCCAAACTTAAGTAATACATTGTCCTCAATGTAGTGAACAGGAAGAAATAATAGGACAACGTAATACCCGTGGTGACAACCGTCAGTGGTCGTCACCCTCATCCGCATCGACAGCGCCATCAGCATCATCATCGTCATCAGAGGGTGGCGGGTATGGCTGGAGCGTGGGTGGCAGTGGAAACGCCAAGTCGGGATGGGCCTGGGCTGCGACTGTGTGCCAGTCGTATGAAAAACGTAGAAACTCACGAAGCTCAAGGCGCATGTCATCTTGATTGTGCAACATCTCCTCTTGATTGCGCCGGAGCTCGCGTTGCCCATCACGAACCAATCGCTGTTGCAATTTGAGTGCCCTAAGCTCATCCTCTAAAGATTGAAATCGTTGAGCATTGGTTGTAGGATGAGCTATTGGAGAATGGCCACGAGAAGCTCGACGATGTGAAGATTGGGGCTGGTCCGGATCATTGGAAGGCCCTGGTGCAGACTCGGGCTCCGCCGGTGGTCTAGGAAGGCGAAGTGGCATAAATGGCACACTGGTTTCCTCATAAGCCTCCCAAGGGACTTGTTCCTGGCGGCACAATTCAGTGATTAAAGACGGAAAGGGGAGACCATTCGTGGTAGAGCCTTCCACCGCTACTTTCATCGAAGAGTATATGATCTCCCCAATATCCACCGAGCGGCGTGTCATGATAGCGAAAACTAACACAGCTCTCTCCTTAGTAACCACGGCAGTGTGAGTCGATGGAAGGACTCGATGGGAGATAAAAGTAAACCAGATGTCTGCCTCTGGTTTCAACTGAGTTTTCTTACAATGTTTGATCTGCCCATCCGAATTGAGTATCCATTCTGCCCCTTCCCCACAGATTGTCTCTATCACTTCATTATAGTCAAGGTGGTGATGCAAATAAGTCGAGTATTCATCGTTTCTGAAATCCGGCATCTCATATGTGCGATTGATGCGTTCGCTAAGAAAAAGAAACTTCTTCCGCCGGATAGTCAGATACGGACCGTTCGCTTCGACTTTGAAGTTGGCATAGAACTCCTTGACTAAGGGGATGACTGCATGGCACGGGGGTGATACAAAGCGCAACCATCCGCGGCGTTCCGCCTCGCGGAGGATGGACGAATCGGGTGTGTCCATATCCATTCCCCTCTCCCTCACCAAAGGCCTAGCATGCCATTTTCATAGAATTCCGATGTGGCATGATTGGCAAAACGAGTAGTGTCATAAATCGGGGTGGGGGCTGAAGAGGACGCCCCTCGTCTTGGTTTCTTTGTAGGTGCCATGCTATGAAATATATGAACACGAACAAGCAATGCCTCAATAAATTCCGACACAGTCCAACTGACCGCACAACACTTCCAAGAAGTTGCTAAACACCACCAAGCCTCAACAATATCAATACTAGCAAGCTTCTAACATAATTCCCCAATTTAACTTCCCTACCAACAAAGAATGCAAATCCTCTCCCACTTTCACCAAATATCTAGGAATTAAGCATGACCCGGTAATCCCAAACCAAGTTACCTCTGAATTTCAAAAATTTGAAGGGGTGTGGTCCTTGGCTTGGAGTACTCTCTCCTTGGTGCTTGAATGGCCACCCGAGCTGGAAATCTGTAGAAGAAAATTGCACCACTTAGCCAATAATAGTGGAGATGAAAGGAATTTGTGATTATATTAAGAATTGAGAAGAGATTGGGAAGGAAATTGGGGATTGGAAGATTTGGGGATTTAGGGAGTAGGGATTTGAGAGGAGGAGGTGAGGTGAAATTTTGGTGATGAGTGAATCTGAGGTGTTTTAAAAACAACAAAACGCGACAGGCGATCGATCGCCTCAAATTAGGCGATCGATCGCCTGTGTCCAGTAGCATTTTTTAAATTTTTTTTCGTTGAGGCGATCGATCTCCTAAAAATAGGCGATCGATCGCCTACCTCCAGTAGCATTTTTAAAAAATTTTGCGTTTAGGCGATCGATCGCCTACCTCCAGTAGCTGTTTTTGAAAAGGGCATGCTCAAGGCGATCGATCGCCTTGTTAGGCAATCGATCGCCTCCCTCCAGAGTTTTTTTTTTTTTTTTTTTTCAATCAAAACCTACAAAAATTAAAAAGAAAAACGAAATTCCAAACCAAAATCAATTAACTAATTACTAAATTCAAAACGAAGGAGAAGGGAGAAAAATTAGTTCTTGATTTATAGTCCCAAGCTGGACTTTTTGCATCTGTCGCTTCATTCAACAAAATGGACGGTGGTGCACTCCGGTATACTGAAAGCATGCCCGTGGTAGTGCTTCAACCGCTGTGCATTCACTGTGAACGTTCCCTTGGTTGGATCATAGAGTTCGATTGCACCTGATGGAAACACCTTGGAAATACGGAATGGTCCGGACCAACGAGATTTAAGCTTGCCTGGAAACAGCCTTAATTTGGAGTTAAATAATAACACCATATCTTCTTCCTTGAAATCACGTTGACTGATCCTTGCGTCATGCCATTTTTTTGTCTTTTCTTTATAGATCTTGTAATTCTCGTATGATTGGTTCCGAAACTCTTCCATTTCGTTCACTTGGAGGAGACGGTGATCACCTGCAGCAGTTAAATCAAAGTTTAGATTCTTTATTGCCCAAAATGCTCTATGTTCCAGTTCAACTGGAAGATGACATGCTTTTCCAAAAACTAACCTATATGGTGATGTACCAATAGGTGTTTTAAATGACGTCCTATATGCCCATAAAGCATCATCTAACCTCAATGACCAATCTTTTCTAGACGTATTGACCGATTTTTCCAAAATCTGTTTCACTTCTCTATTAGAAACCTCTACTTGTCCACATGTTTGTGGGTGGTAAGGTGTTGCAACCTTGTGGGTGACACCATATTTGCTCAAAAGTTTTTCAAAGTGTTTATTGCAAAAATGTGACCCACCGTCACTAATGATTGCTCGAGGAGTGCCAAATCGAGTAAAAATGTTCTTTTTCAAAAATTTTACTACCACTCTAGCATCATTAGTGCGTGAAGCTTCAGCCTCAACCCATTTTGAAACGTAGTCCACAGCGACAAGTATGTAATAATTAGAACATGAAACTGGAAATGGTCCCATAAAATCTATGCCCCAAACATCAAATAAATCGCATTCAAGCATATTGTTTAAAGGCATTTCATGTCTCCTAGAAATGTTGCCCGTTCTTTGGCATTTATCACAAGTGGATACATACCTGTATGCATCTTTAAACAAGGTAGGCCAGTAAAAACCCGATTCAAGTACCTTGGCAGCAGTTTTTGTTGGACCCATGTGGCCTCCTACCTCTCGGTCATGACAGTGGCTCATAATAGATGCCATCTCCTCCTCCGGTACACATCTCCTGATCATGTTGTCTGCACAAACTTTAAACAACAATGGATCCTCCCACATGTAGTGTTTAACATCAGATAAGAATTTCTTCTTCTGATAGAAGGTCATTTGTGGGAGGATACCACTAACCAGATAATTTGCAAAATCGGCATACCATGGTAGTGCAAGAACTTGGAACAGCTGTTCATCAGGAAATTTTTCATTGATTTCTTCCAGTTCATTATCATGTTTTCTTCGTTTATACCTGTCAAAGATGAAGAGACAATTACAGGCAATGACTCACTACAATCTAAATAAACATACTTGAGATGAGGAGGGAGGGTTTTGAGTTCAAGAGTTGGTGGTTCTTCAATGGAGGGCTTTTGTGGCTTCATGTCCCTTTCACCCAACTCGCCTAGGTTGTTCCGCACACGCCTATTATGGGGAATATTGGCGTTCAAATAAACGACAGTCTCTTTCAACTCGACGGTCTCGCCCAGCTTTTCAATGTCCTCTACCAAGCATGCTTCCAATTCATCCTTGTGTGTTCCCTTAAACACATTAGCAGATAACACATCAATAATATCAACACTAAAACACATATGCTCATCATGTGGGTGTTTTAAAGCTTTAAAAACGTTGAAAGTGACTTGATCCTCCCCTACACGGAGGATCAACTTCCCTTGTTGGACATCTATAAGTGCCTTTCCAGTAGCAAGGAATGGTCTTCCTAAGATCAGTGGCGTGTCAGCATCTTCTTCCATATCCAACACAAGGAAGTCTGCCAGGAAGATGAATTTATCGACCTTCACTAGGACATCCTCTATGATTCCTCGTGGGTATGTCACAGACCTATCTGCCAATTGCAAAGAAACCGTGGTCGGTTTTGGCTCACCAAGTCCCAACTTCCTGAAAATTGACAAAGGCATAAGATTAATACTCGCACCTAAATCACATAAAGATTTTGTAAATGAAATAGACCCAATTGTTCAAGGTATAGAAAAACTCCCTGGATCTTTCAACTTAGGAGGCAGTTTGTTTTGGACAACGGCAGAACACTCCTCAGTTAATTTAATCGTCTCATGCTCACCCAATTTCCTCTTATTCGACAGAATATCTTTCAAAAACTTAGCGTAGCTAGGCATTTGAAGTAAAGCATCAGCAAATGGAATATTTATTTGTAATTTCTTAAAAATTTCTAAGAACTTAGCAAAACTAGCATCTACCTTTGCCCTTTTCAATGCAGCAGGAAATGGGGGAGGGATTTGTACCTTCTTGGGTGGTGCGATAGGTGCAGTAGTAGGAGTAGACTCACCATTTTCACGTGTCTGAATGTCATTCTCACCTTTCAACTCAACTACGTGCTCATCGTCCCGATCTTCAGTTTGTGATCCAATTTCTTTTCCACTCCTCAATGAGATCGCCTTGGCTTGCTCTCGGGGGTTCTTTTCCGTATCACTTGGTAAGCTTCCTGGTGCTCTTCCCGCTAACATATTTGCCATTTGCCCCATTTGAGTTTCCAAGTTCTTAATTGATGCATCTTGATTTTGCATCCTATTCTCCGTCATCGTCATGAACTTAGTTAGCAACTCTTCCATACTTGGCTTTGGTGGATAACCCGGTGGAGGTTGTGGATTCAAGACATTCTTTTGATTGGACCAAGAGAAGTTCGGATGATTCCTCCACGGTTAGTTATAGTTGTTGGAGTATGAATTACCCTGTGGTGGTCTATTTCCTACAAAATTGGCTTGTTCATAGATAGCATAAAAGGGTTACCTGCCTGACATTCCGTGCTTGGATGGTTGCCTCCACATAAATCGCACGTGATCACTTGAGCTTGCATGGCTGTCATGCTCAAACTGTCCATCTTCTTGTTCAAAGCCTCCAATTGAGCTTGTATTGATGTCACTTCGTCCACTTGATGCATCCCAATTGGTCTTTTGGGCACATTCCTTTCGGACTGCCACTGGTAACTGTTGGATGACATCTCTTCCAAGAGTGTGTAAGCTTCCTCAGGTGACTTTCTCATAATGGTACCTCCTGCTGCTGCATCAATCATAGATCTATTAGCAGAAAATAAACCATTGTAAAATGTTTGTACTTGAAGCCAAATAGGAAGGCCATGATGTGGGCATCTTCGAAGTAGATCCTTGAAGCGCTCCCAAGCTTCATACAGTGTCTCCGGATCATGTTGCATGAATGTTGTGATATCATTGCGCATCTTAGCTATCTTGGAAGGAGGAAAGTATTTTGATAGGAATGCTTGAGCCATCCCCTCCCAAGTAGTGATCGATCCTGCAGGCAATGAATTTAACCAACTCTTAGCTTTATCATTTAAGGAAAAGGGAAAGAGTCGTAACCTGATGGCGTCGTCGCTGACGCCATTGTGCTTGAATGTGTCGCATATCTCCAAAAAGTTTGAGATATGAGCATTAGGATCATCAGTATGCGATCCTCCGAATTGCACAGAATGTTGAATCATCTGAATTATGGCAGGCTTGATCTCGAAGTTATTAGCCTGAATCCTTGGTCTAGTGATGCTAGACATGGTGCCTTGAAAAGATGGTTGTGCATAGTCCATCATGGACCTTGTAATTGGCACTTCATCATTGTGTTGTTCACCATTCCCTCGATTAATCGCTTATTTTTTTAAACAGAAAATTTCTTAATGTAGCGATTCTACCGCAAGTGCACGGTGTCAAGTTTTAGTATAATGATAATATAAGTACGGATTGTCGAACCCACGAGGACTAGTAAATAATTACCAAACTCCACTAGTTTAACTATATTTAGCCTACGAAAATTGGTTATAACTAATCAACTAATTTAACTAATTAACTCAATAATAAATCCAAACAAACGATGGAGAATGAGAATAAAATCAAGAGAGACAATTATCAAGACTTTCGGTTCACCTATGTAATCCCCCACAATTCGCCTATTAGTTAAGAATTAATTCAAACAATCTAAGGTGACGAGTTTTCCTAATTCTTGCTATACCTTGGTCCGGCTATAACAAATCTAATACTAACGTAACAATAAGCCACTCTCGTACCCTTATTGAACAATTAATATTGTAAATCGATCTATGAAAACTACTAGCCTTCGATTACTAGATATCTATAGCTATCACACGTGTATTTGACTTCATCTCTCGATCTCAGTCTGAAATCCACGGCAAAGATCACTTTATCGAATCACAATATCCTATGGTCAATTCAATTGCAATTTAATATCATTCAAGGATGGCCAAACCCTTAAAAGCATGAAGAACAATGATCTAAACACATAGATAAATAAGAATCAATCAAAACATTAAAATTAAATCATGGGTTCATAACATAGGATCCCCTAAGTCTTGACAACAAACTTAGCCTAGCAACATATTCAAAATCAAATGCAAAATCATGTTTTTCAACATCAAAAGCATAAGAAAATTAAATAGAAACAAACAAAGTTTAGAAATACGTATAAACTAGCGATGTTGAATCGCGTCGTCGACTCCGTATCCTCCTTTGCCGTGCGTTGCTGTACTGTACGTGAATTATCTTTGAATGCCCATGTCTTGATCGTTGCTGCTTCTTCTCCACTCTCCTCACGTCTCCTAACTCTCTTCTGTGAAGTCGTTGCTCTTCTCGTACGTTGCTCTCGTTCCTTCTCTTCTCAAGTCTGTTATCTTCTCAATCTCCTCCAACTTCGCACGTTGCTGCTGTCGTTAATATCTGTTCACGTTTCAATCTGATCACTTATCTCTCGTTGCTGTTCCTCCTGTTTTGTTACGTATTCTTCCTGCTCACTTCTGAAGGTTTCGTCCTGGCTCACGTAAAATCCCCTCACGTAAATCTCTCTTCAATCTCCTCACGTCCGTGCGTTCTCCTTCAATCTTCAGACCTGGATTTTGTTCTTTTGTAGTATAATATATTCGCTGCTCACGTACTCCTCCGATATTTTTTCCTTTCTCCTTCGTGTATCTTTATCTTCTCACGTCCAGCCTGATTTTTTTCCTTGTAGAATTCTCTTATTCACCTCTCCTTCCCTCCGTGAATCTCCTCCTATTTTAATCTCTCGAGTCCTTCCTTTTGTGAAGTCCCCTCAATATCTTTGCGTATATATCACTTTATACCCGTTTCTTTTGTCCAATGAATATCCTCCCACAATCTGTACGTAAATTTTCCTTGTTGAAGTCTGCCTCTTCACCGCCAATCTCTACGTAAATATCTTCCTTTTAATTGGTTAATCCCTTGGTAAAATATTAGAGAATATTTTATTCCCTACTAATGCTCATATACAATCTTCTCTTCTCTCCCTTCCTTATCATGCATGTGACGTGTAAAATCTTTAATAAAATCGTGTTGCATAAGTGGCGTTAGGGTGCAGCATGTATTCTATCCCGGTGCACGATTTTTCAACTCTTGAGACCCAATTTGAATTCTTGTCACATTTATGCATTTCTCATCATCTTTTAGCATTCGGACCTGGATTCCTGAAATATACAATTATGTACCAAAACGTGTAATATTTTCCAGGAATCACTATAAAAATGCCCCTAATCATATATCAAATTAAGTGTAAAAATCACACTTATCAACTCCCCCAAACTTAAACTTGATCGTCTCGAGCAAGAAATAAGATCATAAAGTAGAGTTCAATATTGAAGATTCAAATAAACAAATTCGCAGTCAATCAAGTAACTCAGACATCTCACTTACAGACAAATAACAGTGAATCAGAAAGTTCAACACGCTGTGTTTTCTCCTAGATCAAGCAACATGTCTCTGAATCAGAACGTGCGTGTGTGCTATTGTCACTTTCAAGTTTCATGCAATTTTCATAGATCAAATCATGCTAGGTAATGAAAGTTAAGATTACCATTGAGCACCCTATAGTCCTATTCTCAAACAGCTTATCCACTAATGTAGTCACTCCCTAGACTTGGATCAATAGGTCTTTTTAAGCTTGTAGCGTTAGGCCTAGGTGTTTGGCTTCAAAGAAAAGATAGGATAGCACAAAGAAGAGAGTATAATCATGTAAAATTCAAATTTTTAGCACAACTTGAGCTTCTCTTCTTTTTCTCTTTTAGCCTTGGCCACTTTGGGTCTTATTTAGTCACTTTTTTTCTCAAGGCTTTATCTATCTTTTTCTTTACTCATTCATCATTTTTTTCAACAATAAGCTCATCAACATATAACAAATTATGTGCATCTAATGAGTTTCATTATACTCCCTTTAGGTAATGATGAATTCTTTCAATTTAGGCTCATAAAGGTGAGTATAATGAGTTGCCAAAAAATGTTGAATGGGGCTAATAGCATGTTAAACATACACCATTCTTTTTCAATTAGGCTCAAAATGGGACACTAGAGATTGATATATATCATGGTAAGCTTTAAAGGCTCGAACGGTCCAAAGATCGCCTAGATCATTTCCAAGTCGAGTTTATAACTATAAAATTTCGCTTCAAAGTGTCATCATCAAATAGTTTCTAAGGTACTCTAAGATGCTCAAAAACAATTCATCAAGTTCACAAAAACTTTCACTACTACAAGTGCAATTCACAAGATTATGACTCAAATGTGCTCAAAATATTCCTCATCTTTGACATGCTACTCAAAACAAGATATTCACAAACAAGTTTTACAATCATCAAAACTCAAGTTGGCATGCAGAGTGAGATTAATATCATCATGAATAGAGACCACTACTATGATTTATTCTTATCTTACTAATTGAACTCATTTTCAAGGAAATTTTTTTTGTTGGTGCTCAAAAACCGATCAATTTTCAAATAAGAAGCATGACACAGTAATGCACTCCCCCAAACTTAAATCATGCATTGTCCTCAATGTAATAAGCATGGAAAGTACGACAAAGCATTTACCATTGACAACGACCGTCAGTGATCGTTGTCCAATTCCTCATCAGCTCGTGGGGCATATTGTTGGAACACGTCACAGCACGCATGGAGTCTCTCTGTAAGGACCCCAAGCCCTTAACCCTTAATTAGTGTATTATCCACTATGTGTGGCACATGCTTTCAATAAAAAGCCAATCGGGAAGCTCAGATGATACTTTATCATTGTATGGCAATTTAAAAAAAAATTCCTTTAACACTCAATGTTATAAGGTCATCAACCTAACAACGAAATAGACTCACAAAGTTCGCCCAATACCATCTCTTTTTGCCACTTTTCACATTGTGGACTTTTATAAAAATTTGGGCAGAGTCTCCCCATAAATAGAGCTATCCCGAAATAAAAGCACAACACACAATCATGATTCCCGGCCAGGGAAAACATAATACTCATCAGAAAGCAGTAATACCAAGTAAATTCCCAGCCAGGGAAGACACCACACATATGACGACATAAATGGGTCTCAACACCCACATAATACACTAACGACTCTCATATCATTAGCAATTCTACCACAATTGCATGCAACATATAATGAAAGAGAGGAAGGCTCATGCCTTTATATACAACCCATATGCAAGAATGTCCATGCTCACATGCGAGCATCATAAATGTGTATATAAACCTCGGGTGTATATAAGTACTCTATACGATACCGTGCTCCGTCAAGCCCTGGTACCACGATCCTGTGAGTACATCCAATCAACAGCTCGAGCTCAGCTCCACAGCCATCGATGCACCTGTTCACCTGCCCCAACAGAGACAGCCCCCAGCGGGGTGAGCATACCAATACACAAAATCTCATAATCACAATAATGAAATTCATAATTTACAACACAAGTAAATATAAATGAATTTTAAATGATACTCCCTGGATGGCAACATCCTCATCCGGGATTCCGTGTACTGTCCCTGTTCTCACAATCATCAAACTCATCAAATCTCAAAAATCAGTAAATCAACGCATTGATTAACTCATCGCATGCCTAATACTCGAATATCAACAGATAGTGGTTGCAACTCATTAAACATGCAAAAATAGATATCTCAATATCTAATACTGATTTCACAACCTCGCTATCAATCACAGATAGCTCAAATGCCTAGCATTTATTTTACCAATTCTTCATTATACCCAGACATCTCAAATGTCTTATAATGAATACATGATCCCACGATCATTCTCAGGCATCTCAAATGCCCTACAATGGTCATATAACCCAGTACCCCATATATCATGTAAGAGTCATCCTACTCTAGTGTCACGCACGCTACAAGCGGCGATATCAAGATTTGGGTCATTCCTTGGCTATATCAACATATATATATATAATCCTCATGCGCGATTATTCAATGAAATCAAATTTCATTATGCATTCACAAATGCCCTAATATATAGAAATGCTCGTACGTCGCACGTACCTTAAATCTCCGAAGTCCGAGCCAAACCTTGCTCGAGTTCCATGCCCCGAGGAATGATGTGCTAACACGATAAATAATTCACAATTATTTACGAACATGTAACCCATGCTCAAGCACACCTATAACCCTCAAAATATTGTCAACACACGACAACTAACCTCTAAAAAGACCCGGGGCAGGGTACATGCAGGGAGGGAAATAAATGAGACAATATCGAAATTTGTTCAAGAATACCCTACAAAAATCGAACCCGAATCTCACAATTTCGAACCCAAATAAATACCATAATTCATCTAAAATATGAATTAATCAATCCATAGCACGAATAATCATCCCACATGCCAAACCCCCAAATTCGAAATCCAAACCCCTAAAATTCGGACACAAGAAGCATCCTTATACAACTAAAGCATGTAATAAACGACCCTTAACAAGAATCGCCACACCCCTGCCAAAGATTACAATTTTCGAACCCATTCACGCACACATCACAAAATTCGAACCAACCCTCACGAAATTCGAAATAAATTCGAGCCAATAAATCACAATTAGGCAGGGAATCACATCACAAGCATGGAAAAGGGGTTAGGAAGATTACCCAAACGAAAATCGGAAGAAATCGGACCAAAATCGAAGAACCCTAGAAATTGGGGATCGGCGCACTTCCGCAAAATCCGACTTCCACACGCGATGAAACTTCGAATTGATGGAGGGGAAAGGAGCGCCTGGACGAGACGAAGCCGTGGGTAGGTCGGACGCGCCGAACGGCGGCCGGACGGCGGCGGGCGCACCGCTTTTGCGCGCGGCGGCTGTGCAGACGGGAATGGGGCGCGAGCGGGGAGAGAGAAAAATTGAGGGGCTGAAATGAATTTTTGTGTAAAATTTTGGGTTCAATTGGTATTTATAGCAAAAATACCCCGAAAAATTAATAGCCCCACAAATACATCATGATTCCTTAAAAATCATCTGTTTTCAAAAACTCTCTCTCTAACTCCAAAACCCCCTACCGGTGCTCACACAGCACCCGAGATCCCGAGACATATCAAAAACCCAACTCTTAGGTTTTTCACCGAAATGTGAATACAATCTCAACCTCTGGATCCAACGATCCCAACTACCCAATTAAACGAGCCCAGAAGGCCCAACACCTCGATTAAATTCCAAATCGCCACGTAAAACCACTTTAGGGATTATTAACACTACGGGATTAACACCTATAATCCCTGGTCATCACACTCTCAAAATAAAAAAAAAAACAAAAACAAAAACAAAAACAAAAACAAACCAAAATAAACTAAAACAAAGCAAAAGGGATAGGAAAGAGTTCTTGATTTATAGTCCCAAGCTGGACTTTTTACCGTTTAAGCTCAAGTGCCGCTATGGCCAGTAGGGGGTGATTTCACATCCTCCATGTGGTAATGTCGTAACCACTTCTCTTTCACCGTGAATAGTCTCTCATGGTCATCTCTCAGTTTGAAGGTGTTGAATGGTAGAACATCGATAATTTTGAATGGTCCAGCCCATGGTGCGTCAGACTCCCATGGAAAAAATCTCATCTTTTTCCTATTCATTAATACCGAGTCTCCTACACCAAATTTACCTCTTCTTTGTTGGCCATTCGATGTGACCTCCACCTTCTTCTCACTCTTACCCTGCATCGCATCAACAGATAGTGTATCAATTATATTCACACTAAAACATCGGTGCTCAGTGCGTGTAGTGTTCACAACTTTGAACATATCATAAGTAACTTGATCCCCCCCTACTCGGAGGATCAACTTCCCTTCTTGGACATCTATCAATGCCTGTCCAGTAGCTAGGAACGGTCTTCCTAATATCAATGGCATGTCCGCCTCCTCCCCTATGTCTAGCACCATGAAATCCACCGGAATGGTGAATTTGTCAACCTTTACCGGTACATCCTCCACTATCCCATGAGGGTACTTGATGGACTTGTCTGCCATCTGCAATGAGACATTGATTGCTTTTAGCTCTCCCAAGCCCAGCTTCTTGTACACAGACAAAGGCATTAAATTAACACTTGACCCCAAATCACATAAAGATTTATTAAAAGATTTAGAATTTATTTTGCAAGGTATAGTGAAACTCCCTGGATCCTTTAACTTTGGAGGTGAATCATTTTGAATGACAGCTGAACACTCCTCAGTTAAGTTTATCATCTCATGCTCTCCCAGTTTCCGCTTTTTCGATAGAATCTCCCTTAAAAACTTAGCATAATTCGGCATGTGCCGAATAGCATCTATGAAAGGCATCTCAATATGAAGATTCTTAATCAATTCTAAAAATTTAGCAAATTTAGCATCGATCTTTGCTCTTTTATACGCAGCGGGGAATGGGGGTGGGATATCTACCTTAGCAGGTGTGATGGGTGTAGAGGTCTTAGTAGACTTACCTTTGTCGCGTGTTTGTCCCTTTTCTTGCTTGATGTCCTCCTCGCCTCTTAACTCTACGTGCACATCCTTCTTCTCAGCGCCCTCCTTTCCACTCCTCAACGTGATAGCATGGACTTGCTCCCTAGGTTTCGTCTCAGTGTCACTAGATAGTGATCCTTGTGCTCGTTCGGCTACGATCTTTGCTAACTGTCCCACTTGGACTTCCAAGTTCTTTATCGATGCCTCATGATTGTTCATCCTTGTTTCAGCCGATGATATGAACTTAGTTAGCAGCTCCTCCATGCTTGGCTTTGGTGCATACCCCGGTGGTGGTTGGGGATAGTTCCTCGGTCCAGTATTGTACGTATTTGGGTAGGGGTAAGTCTGTGGTGGTCGGTTCCCTACGAAATTAACAGCTTCATTAGTAGTAGTGAATGGGTTACCAACCTGGCATTCAGTGCTCGGATGTCCTCCATGGCAAAGCTCGCATGTAACAGTTTGGACTTGCATTGCATGCATGCTCAAACTATCGATCTTCTTGTGCAGCGCTTCCAACTGGGCAGCTAGGGCAGTGACTTCACTCACTTGATGCAATCCGACTTGCTTCTTTGGCACGTTCCTCTCGGACTGCCATTGACAGCTATTAGCAGCCATATCCTCCAACAGTGTATAAGCTTCCTCGGGCGTCTTCCTCATCACAGTTCCTCCTGACGCTGCATCAATCATAGAACGATTATCAGAAAATAAACCGTTATAAAATGTTTGTACCTGCAGCCAGATAGGGAGGCCGTGATGTGGGCATCTCCTCAGTAGATCTTTAAAGCGCTCCCAAGCCTCATATAGTGTCTCTGGATCACATTGGGCAAAAGTAGTGATGTCATTGCGCATCTTGGCCGTCTTGGATGGTGGAAAGAATTTTGACAAGAACAACCGCGCCATTCCATCCCACGTGGTAATAGATCCTGCAGGCAACGATTGTAACCAGGATTTAGCTTTATCTTTTAAAGAAAAGGGAAACAAACGTAACCTGATGGCGTCGTCAGTAACGCCATTATGCTTGAATGTATCACAAATCTCCAAGAAGTTGGAGATGTGATCATTTGGATCATCTGTAGCAGCTCCCCCAAACTGGACCGAATGTTGGATCATCTGTATGATAGCAGGCTTGATCTCAAAATTGTTAGCCTGTATGGTTGGTCTCGTGATACTCGACAGTGATCCATGGAATGCAGGGTGGGCATAGTCCATGAGTGATCTTGCCACTAGTGGTACCGGAATCTCCTCGTTATTAGTCATGTGTGCTCTTGCTTGCCTTAGCCTCCTTTGACAAGTGTGCTCTCAAGTGTAGGCTTGCTACTCCTTAGCATGCACCAAGAGATAACAACCTGTAACAATCAACCAAAAAGAACACAAACAGTAGAAGAATAGAGAGAAAGAAAAAAAAATCGAAAATAAAAACAAATAAATGACTAAACTACAGTCAACTAATCTCGTTTGATATTATTAAAACTAGTCCCCGGCAACGGCGCCAAAAACTTGATCGCTTATTTTTTTAAACATAAAATTTCTTAATGTAGCGATTCTACCGCAAGTGCACGGTGTCAAGTTTTAGTATAATGATAATATAAGTACGGATTGTCGAACCCACGAGGACTAGTAAATAATTACCAAACTCCACTAGTTTAACTATATTTAGCCTACGAAAATTGGTTATAACTAATCAACTTTTTAACTAATTAACTCAATAATAAATCCAAACAAACGATGGAGAATGAGAATAAAATCAAGAGAGACAATTATCAAGACTTTCGGTTCACCTATGTAATCCCCCACAATTCGCCTATTAGTTAAGAATTAATTCAAACAATCTAAGGTGACGAGTTTTCCTAATTCACTTGCTATACCTTGGTCCGGCTATAACAAATCTAATACTAACGTAACAATAAGCCACTCTCGTACCCTTATTGAACAATTAATATTGTAAATCGATCTATGAAAACTACTAGCCTTCGATTACTAGATATCTATAGCTATCACACGTGTATTTGACATCATCTCTCGATCTCAGTCTGAAATCCACGGCAAAGATCACTTTATCGAATCACAATATCCTATGGTCAATTCAATTTAATATCATTCAAGGATGGTCAAACCCTTAAAAGCATGAAGAACAATGATCTAAACACATAGATAAATAAGAATCAATCAAAACATTAAAATTAAATCATGGGTTCATAACATAGGATCCCCTAAGTCTTGACAACAAACTTAGCCTAGCAACATATTCAAAATCAAATGCAAAATCATGTTTTTCAACATCAAAAGCATAAGAAAATTAAATAGAAACAAACAAAGTTTAGAAATACGTATAAACTAGCGATGTTGAATCGCGTCGTCGACTCCGTATCCTCCTTTGCCGTGCGTTGCTGTACTGTACGTGAATTATCTTTGAATGCTGCCCACGTCTTGATCGTTGCTGCTTCTTCTCCACTCTCCTCACGTCTCCTAACTCTCTTCTGTGAAGTCGTTGCTCTTCTCGTACGTTGCTCTCGTTCCTTCTCTTCTCAAGTCTGTTATCTTCTCAATCTCCTCCAACTTCGCACGTTGCTGCTGTCGTTAATATCTGTTCACGTTTCAATCTGATCACTTATCTCTCGTTGCTGTTCCTCCTGTTTTGTTACGTATTCTTCCTGCTCACTTCTGAAGGTTTCGTCCTGGCTCACGTAAAATCCCCTCACGTAAATCTCTCTTCAATCTCCTCACGTCCGTGCGTTCTCCTTCAATCTTCAGACCTGGATTTTGTTCTTTTGTAGTATAATATATTCGCTGCTCACGTACTCCTCCGATATTTTTTCCTTTCTCCTTCGTGTATCTTTATCTTCTCATGTCCAGCCTGATTTTTTTCCTTGTAGAATTCTCTTATTCACCTCTCCTTCCCTCCGTGAATCTCCTCCTATTTTAATCTCTCGAGTCCTTCCTTTTGTGAAGTCCCCTCAATATCTTTGCGTATATATCACTTTATACCCGTTTCTTTTGTCCAATGAATATCCTCCCACAATCTGTACGTAAATTTTCCTTGTTGAAGTCTGCCTCTTCACCGCCAATCTCTACGTAAATATCTTCCTTTTAATTGGTTAATCCCTTGGTAAAATATTAGAGAATATTTTATTCCCTACTAATGCTCATATACAATCTTCTCTTCTCTCCCTTCCTTATCATGCATGTGACGTGTAAAATCTTTAATAAAATCGTGTTGCATAAGTGGCGTTAGGGTGCAGCATGTATTCTATCCCGGTGCACGATTTTTCAACTCTTGAGACCCAATTTGAATTCTTGTCACATTTATGCATTTCTCATCATCTTTTAGCATTTGGACCTGGATTCCTGAAATATACAATTATGTACCAAAACGTGTAATATTTTTCAGGAATCACTATAAAAATGCCCCTAATCATATATCAAATAAAGCGTCATCTAACCGTAAGGACCAGTCTTTTCGAGAAGTATTGACAGTTTTTTTCTAAAATGCGTTTTACTTCCCTATTCGACACTTCTACTTGCCCACAAGTTTGTGGATGATAAGGTGTTGCAACTTTGTGGGTGACTCCATATTTGCTTAAGAGTTTGTCAAAAAGTTTGTTGCAAAAATGTGACCCACCGTCACTAATGATTGCCCGAGGCGTGCCAAATCGAGTAAAAATATGTTTTTTCAAAAATTGCACCACCACTCTAGCATCATTAGTGCGAGACGCTGCAGCCTCAACCCACTTTGACACATAATCGACCGCAACTAGAATATAGTAGTGTGAACATGAAACTGGAAATGGTCCCATAAAATCGATGCCCCAAACATCGAACAATTCACATTCAAGAATGTTGTTTAAGGGCATCTCCTGTCTCCTAGAAATGTTACCAGTTCGTTGACACCTATCACAAGATGAAACATACCTGTATGCATCTTTAAATAATGTAGGCCAATAAAATCCAGATTCCAGTACCTTGGCAGCAGTTTTGGTTGGACCCATGTGTCCCCCTACCTCGCGATCATGACAATGGCTCAATATAGATGACATCTCCTCCTCTGGAACACACCTCCTGATCATGTTATCTGCACAAACTTTGAACAACAATGGTTCCTCCCACATGTAGTGTTTAACGTCAGATAAAAATTTCTTCTTTTGATAAAATGTCATTTGTGGGAGAATACCACTAACCAAATAGTTTGCAAAATCGGCATACCAGGGTAGGGCAAGAACTTGAAAGAGCTGTTCATCGGGGAATTTTTCATTGATCTCTTCCACATCATTATCATGTTTCTCAATCTCAAAATCAATCCTAGATAAATGATCCGCCACTACGTTCTCTACCCCCTCTTATCCTTAATTTCTAAGTCAAATTCTTGCAATAAAAGAATCCATCGGATTAAACGTGGTTTAGCGTCTTTTTTAGCAAGAAGATACTTGAGTGCCGAGTGATCAGTGTACACAATGACTTTTGATAGACAAAGATAAGAGTGAAATTTATCGAAGGCGAATACTACTGCTAGAAGTTCTTTCTCAGTGGTGGCATAGTTCTGTTGTGCCTCATTTAACGTTCTACTAGCATAGTAAATAGTGTGAAATACCTTATTTCTTCTTTGTCCCAATACTGCGCCGACAGCTGTGTTACTTGCATCACACATCAACTCAAATGGTATATCCCAGTCAGGTGCTATCAAAATAGGTGCTGTGACCAATCTCTCCTTTAGTGTCTCAAATGCCTGCAAGCTATCAGCATTAAAATCAAATGGTGCTTCTTTAGTCAACAAGTGAGATAAAGGTTTTGAAATTTGAGAAAAATCCTTTATAAATCGTCTATAGAACCCAGCATGGCCTAGGAAACTGCGAATTCCCTTCACTGATACTGGTGGAGGTAGTTCCTGTATCACTTGTACCTTTGCTCGATCCACTTCAATACCCTTTTGGGATATTTTATGGCCCAATACTATTCCTTCTTTTACCATGAAGTGACACTTCTCCCAGTTTAGTACTAAGCTGTTCTCCTCACACCTTGTCAATACGAGATCAAGATTATGCAGACATGCATCAAATGAATTTCCAAACACAGAAAAATCATCCATGAATACTTCTAAAAACATTCCTACCATGTCATGGAATATCGACATCATGCATCTTTGAAACATAGCCGGTGCATTACATAACCCAAAAGGCATTCTCCTAAATGCAAATGTACCATAAGGACAAGTGAAGGTGGTCTTCTCTTGGTCCTCAGGTGCAATTGCTATCTGATTATATCCCGAATACCCATCTAGGAAGCAATAATAATCATACCCAGCTAGTCTCTCTATCATTTGATCAATGAAGGGGAGGGGGAAGTGATCCTTACGTGTAGCTTCATTAAGTTTTCTATAGTCAATACAGACTCTCCAACCAGTGACTGTCCTAGTAGGTATTAATTCATTCTTTCATTAGTAATAACAGTCATACCTCCCTTCTTTGGTACACATTGCACCGGACTCACCCATGCACTATCTGAGATAGGATAGATAATACCTGCATCGAGTAGCTTAATCACTTCCGCCTTGACTACTTCTTGCATCTTTGGATTCAAACGGCGTTGTGGTTGCACCAACGGCTTGTAAGTGTCTTCCATCGGAATTTTATGCATGCACATCGATGGGCTTATTCCTTTTATGTCCGCCACTTTCCATGCAAAGGCTTGCTTGTGCTCCCTCAAAATCCTAAGGAGCTTCTCTTCGTCAATACCTGTCAAAGATGAAGACACAATTACTGTTAGAGAATTACTATTACCCAAATAAACATACTTGAGGTGAGTTGGTAGTGTCTTGAGTTCAAGATTGGGTGGTTCTTCAATTGAAGATTTCTGTGGCTTGATGTCCCTTTCTCCCAACTCTCCTAAATTATTGCTTTGACGTCTAATGTAAGGAGGGTTAGCTCGCATCTGAGCAACTATCTCTTGTTCTTCTTCATTCTCAAGCATGTCCTCATCATTAGTGAGATAAGCTTCCACTACATCCTTGCATTCTGTTCGAAATATCATGTCAGATAACACATCAACATGGTCAATAATAAAACACATATGCTCGTCATGAGGGTGTTTCATAGCTTTAAAAACATTAAAAGTAACTTGATCCTCCCCTACACGGAGGATCAACTTCCCTTGATGCACATCTATGAGTGCTTTGCCAGTGGCCAAGAATGGTCTTCCCAATATCAAGGGCATTTCAGCATCTTCTTCCATATCTAACACGAGAAAATCCACCGGGAAAATGAATTTATCCACCTTGACAAGTACATCCTCGATGAGTCCTCGTGGGTAGGTGATAGATCTATCCGCCAGTTGAAGTGACACTGTAGTGGGTTTAGGCTCGCCTAATCCCAACTTCCTGAAAATTGACAGTGGCATTAAATTAATACTCGCACCCAAATCACACAAAGATTTAGTGAATGAAATAGAGCCAATGGTGCAGGGTATAGAGAAACTCCCTGGATCTTTTAACTTAGGAAGCAATTTGTTTTGCACAATCGCTGAACACTCCTCTGTTAAACTTACCGTCTCATGCTCTCCTAATTTCCGCTTATTCGATAAAATTTCCTTCAAAAACTTAGCATAACTAGGCATTTGAAGTAAAGCATCAGCAAATGGTATATTGATATGTAATTTCTTAAAAATTCAAGAAATTTTGCAAAACTTGCATCTACCTTAGCTCTTTTTAATGCAGCGGGAAAAGGAGGTGGGATTTGTACCTGTATTGGTGGTGTGATGGGTGTCTTGATAGAACACTTACCTTTAGCTTCAACGTCTGCTTCAGTCTGTTCACTTTCCTCTATTTGTACTTCCTCAACTTCCTCTTTCTCCTCAGTGGGTGATCCAATCTGCTTACCACTTCTCAATGATATAGCCTTTACTTGCTCCTTTGGATTTTTCTCGGTATCGCTAGGTAAGGTCCCTTGCATTCTTCCTGACAAAATATTCGCCAACTGTCCCACTTGAGTCTCCAAGTTCTTTATTGATGCATCCTGGTTCTGCATTCAATTCTCCGTTGATGTAATAAACTTGGTCATCAACTCTTCCATACTCGGCTTTGATTGATAACCCGGTGGAGGTTGTGGATTCAAAACATTCTTTTGGTTAGACCAAGAGAAGTTTGGATGATTCCTCCACGGTTGGTTATAATTGTTGGAGTAAGAGTTACCCTGTTGTGGCCTGTTTCCTACAAAGTTAGCATTTTCAGTAGATTGCACAAAAGGATTACCTGCTTGGCATTCTGTACTCTGATGGTTGCCTCCACATAATTCACATATGACTACTTGAGCTTGCATCGCTGTCATGCTCAAGCTATCCATTTTCTTATGCAATGCCTCCAACTGAGCTTGTATAGATGTCACCTCATCAATTTGATGCATCCCAATCGGTCTTTTAGGCACATTCCTTTCGGACTGCCACTGGTAACTGTTGGATGACATCTCTTCCAAAAGTGTGTAAGCTTCTTCAGGTGACTTCCTCATAATCGTACCTCCTGCTGCTGCATCAATCATAGATCTATTAGCAGAAAATAACCCATTGTAAAATGTTTGTACCTGAAGCCAAATCGGAAGGCCATGATGTGGGCATCTTCGAAGTAAATCCTTGAAGCGCTCCCAAGCTTCATATAGAGTTTCCGGATCATGTTGCATGAATGTGGTGATATCATTGCGCATCTTAGCTGTCTTGGAAGGGGGAAAGTATCTTGATAGGAAGGCTTGAGCCATCCCCTCCCAAGTAGTGATCGACCCTGCAGGCAATGAATTCAACCAGCTCTTAGCTTTGTCATTCAAAGAAAAGGGAAAGAGACGTAACCTGATGGCGTCGTCAGTGACGCCATTGTGCTTGAACGTGTCGCATATCTCCAAAAAGTTGGAGATATGAGCATTAGGATCATCAGCAGGCGATCCTCCGAATTGCACAGAGTGTTGAATCATCTGAATTATGGCAGGCTTGATCTCGAAGTTATTAGCCTGAATCCTTGGTCTTGTGATGCTAGACATGGTGCCTTGAAAAGATGGTTGTGCATAGTCCATCATGGACCTTATAATTGGCACTTCATCATTATGTTGTTCACCATTCCCTCGATTGTTCTCAGCCATCTCTATTGTTTCTTTTCGAAGTCTTCTGCAAGTTCGTTCAATCTCTAAGTCGAGTGGCTCTAATATAGGTCTGTCACTTCGTAGCATGCACTACAAAGACAACTCCCTGCAAAATTCAACACAACGAAGGAAGAACAGTAATGAAATCGTATAAACCGTAATATAAATAATTATAAAAGAAAAAATGGCTAAATTATAGTGTTGGGGTTCAACAATTGCCTCTGCTTTGTGATCGGTCGAACACGTGGCGCTTGTGCCAGTGTATGGTTGAAAAGATTGATGTTGCGCCATTACCCTTAACTATAGTTATTGGTAAAGCGGTAAGCGCTAGATCCAACAATTGGTATCAGAGCCAGGTCGCGTGTTCGATTCCCATGAGTTGCAGAGAGTGCAATTATTGGGGGAGGGATTGTTGGGGTTCAACAATTGCCTCTGCTTTGTGATCGGTCGAACACGTGGCGCTTGTGCCAGTGTATGGTTGAAAAGATTGATGTTGCGCCATTACCCTTAACTATAGTTATTGGTAAAGCGGTAAGCGCTAGATCCAACATATAGTCAACTAATCTCTTATGATATTACTTAAACTAGTCCCCGGCAACGGCGCCAAAAACTTGATCGCTTTTATTTTAAACAGTTATTTCGAGCGATTCTACCGCAAGTGCACGGTGTCAAGTTTTAGTATAATGATCTAGAAGTATGGATTGTCGAACCCACGAGGACTAGTAGTAATTACCAAATTTAACTAGTGTTCTATATTTAACCTACGAAACTGGTTGAAAGATGAACTAATTTTATCAACTCCAATATTCAACGCACCACAGAGAATTAAGATAATAAACAGTAGAGATAAATATCGAGACTTCGGTTCACTTGAGTAATCCCCCACAATTTACCTACTAGTTCTAATTAAAATTAATGCATCTAAGGTGACAAGTTTTCCGATTATATCCAATATACTCTCTCGAGCTATATTAAACCTAACACCGAATTGCATTAAGTAACTCTCGTTCACTTATTTAACAATTCAATGTTGCATACGTTCTATGAAAACCCTTAGCCTTCGATTACTAGATATCTATAGCTATCACTCGTGTATTTGACGTCATCTCTCGATCTCGGTCTGAAATCCACGGTTTATGTTATTGCTTCCGTTTCACAAAATCATCTCTCGATCTCAATTGCAAACTAACAACATTCAAAGAGTAGTTAATTCTTCAAAAGCATTAACAGCATAACATAAACTCAAAAATAACAAAAACTCAATCAAAAACTAGAATTAAAACTGTGGGTTCATACACAAGATCCCCTTGTCTCGATAACAAACTTAGCCTAGCATATTAACGGAAAAACAACGTTTTATAATATCTAACAACATTATAAACATTGGAATTCGAAAATAAAACTACACAAAAGTTCAGAAATACTAGTAAACACTCGATGTTGAATCGTGCGTCGATCCGTTGTTCCCGTCTCTAGCTGCGTTCCTTGAATCGTCTTGAATGAATCTTCTCTTCCAAAGGGTGGCTGCCTATCCAGAGGTGAAAGAACCCTTCTAATGACCTAAAAATCTCTTTTATATGTCTCCTCACGAGCTCCAATCATCTGGTACCAAAAATAGCCACAAAACTTAATTAAGGAAGTTTTTTTATTCTGGGACTCTGCACGCGATCGATTTCTTCGAATTGGGCGATCGATCGCCTTCAGCTTTTTCTCCTCGGCGATCGGTCTCTTCAAGATAGGCGATCGATCGCCTATATGTTCTGCCCCGAGGCGATCGGTCGCCTGATTTGTTGCGATCGATCGCCTCTCGCTTGAAAAATTCCACGAGCTCACTGCCTTCAGGCGATCGATCTCTTCGAAATAGGCGATCGATCGCCTGAAGCTTTTGTCATTTTTTAAGTCATTTTGACATCTTTTCCCACGGATTGCCTCGTACTGTCATAGTTCCACCTCCTAGTCCATAAAACGGGGTTTTTCCAGTATTTCTTGCACTTCTACTGGATTCCTGGAAATACAACAAAACACAACCAAAAGTATAAAATCTTCCAAGAATCACTATAAAAATCGCAAGAAATATTTGCAAATATAAGTGTAAAAATGACACTTATCACCATCTCATAATCATCCATTTGAACAACGGAAAGATTGGCCTTACCTTGTCATGCCCGATGCTAAGTGGTGCGGTTCGAATCGTGCCCATGACCGGAACTTCTTTGGAGTTCACCATATTACCTCCATCTTTGCGTGTGTAAAGACTGAGTTTGGTTGCAATTTCTTGGGTTATGAATATCTCGGAGGCGCCGTGTCAAGAAGGGCATTGATCTCGTGTCTTACAATCTGGGCTCCACAACATCATTTCATTAGGTTGCCCGAACACATCTTTCATGGTGTTGAGATGACGAAGGGCTCCAAGTTGTGCGGTCTTATTTTCTCATTCCTCATCTTCTCTAAATGTGGCGGAGAGCTTGGAATGGCATTCCATTGCCCAATGGGGTCTTTCATATAAGAAACAAGATATGGTGGCTTTATCATGTTTCTACTCGGGCACCTTTCCCTTGAAGAATGGTTTCTTGTGTGAATTGTCCTCCTTGTTAGTGTGATCATTGCCTTCATACTCCCCTCCTTTGTTTGGTTGTTGGGTGTTAGGTTTCTTGAATTCGATGAGTGATTCGGCTGCGACAATGGCTTGAGACAAAGTTTGCACTCCCCTACGTTGCAACTCCACATTGGCCCAATTATTCAAGTCATCCATGAATGTGAACAAGGCATATTTATCACTCATCTCAGGTACCTCTAGCAAGAGTTCTTGAAATTCTTGGTAACCCTTTTGAATAAGGAGACGTAGCTTCACCCTGCCCTCATCCTCGGCATACTCTAGGTAGAATTGATGTTTGCGTTCGGTCACAAACTCATTACAAGTCTCAATAAGGGTGCCCCAACGCCTAGTAGCGTCGCACCTAAATCTCCACGGAGTCATAGCAACATCAGTTAAGTATAAGGCAATTGTTCATACCTTAGTGGTGTCATCCGCGACAACGATGCAATCGAAGTATTGCTCCAAGCCCTATATGAAGTTGTTGATTTTCTTAACCATCCGCTTTCCTGCATAAGCTTGTGGTTTTGGCACGTCTGCCCTTATTGGTCTTTGAGCAATGGTCTTTCATCGTCCTGCTTGGCATGCCGCTAGCTCTCCTTTGAGCTTCTTCACCTCGGCTTATATCGATACGATCATGGCTTCCATTGCATCGCTCCTTCTCTGGAAAGTCTCTGTCATAGAATTGAGAGATCCTTGAAGTTCTTCGCTACTTTCTTTGTGGCTCTCCTCCTCATGCTCCTTCTCCTTGAAGTCAGTAAAGACAAGTTCCAATTTTGCGAGACGAGCATCAAAGGCATTCACAATGTCCCTCGACTTGTCCTTGCGGCCCCTTGATTGCTCAGTGACTTCCGACATGGTGCTATGATTGATGCTCCCTTGACTTGAACGTGTAGCCTCAAACGTGGCTCTGATTCCACCTGTCACGTGTCGATTTTTTAGACCGAAACACATTGTGCGACACTTGAGCTATCTTGGCTTGCGAAGATGTTAAGTAAGCTTGAATACACACAAGGAAGCTAAGAACTTGGAAAGAAAGCTTGAAAGAGGATATATGTATATTGTTTGAATACTAGAAAACTTGGATTCATACAATTGAGGAGAACAAGCATATTTATACTACTCATACTACAAATGAACAACTAAGATCTAATCTATCATACGGTGGAGATTAACTCTCCAGAATATTCCTATGTTATTTACAAAAAAAGAGTATTCTAGAATGTCTTATTCTAGACTATTCTAGAATACTCTACATTGCAAAAGATCAAACAGTTTACCTCATAAAATTCCATCACCAGTTGGGCATGGCTGTGAAGAGGGATAAAAGCAAGACCCGGTGCATAAGCAATCTAAAGGCAACAAAAAGCTAATGGTTTTACGTCCAATTCTTTGGGTAATAATGCTTTGGACGGTGGGGAAGACCTTATTGGTTTTGTTGAAGTTTCGCATAAGAAAAAATTGAAAGGTGGTAGGAGTTCCTCCACACCCACATAATCATGAAAATTGCATCTTGGAATATAATGGATTGTAATAAGCCTCGTAAAAGGGTGTTGCTCATCTTATTAAGGCGCAGCACATGGATGAGCCTACATTTCCCTGGTTGGCATCAAGTAATATTTTTTATTCTCATCCTTTGGGACGCATTTTGTCATATGGGATCCAGCCAAAGTTCTAAGTTCTATTGTGACCAGCAACTTATGCATTGTTATGTAAATTGTCTGATTTCGAAGATCACTTTGTTTGTGACTTTCATGTATGGCTGTCATTCTATTGTGACTAGACGATCATTGTTGGATGACTTTCGTGACCTTAGCTCCTCTCTCTCTCGCTCTTGGCTTGTCTCCGGAGATTTGAATAATATCTTCAAGCTTGAATAAAAACTTAATGGTGATCATGCCACTAATTATGAGATTCGTGACCCAACAATAAGTTGCACTGATACAGGTCTTTTGGTTGTTTCTTTACTTGGACCAATAATGTTGTTTTGTCTAAGTTGGATAGAGCTTTGTTAATGATGCTTGGTGGAATGAAAATTTATGTGCCACATCTGAGGTTCTCCCCTGGGGCTATCTTTCTTTCATGATTTAGCTAAGCGCAACAGTAACATAAACCTATTACTGCATTGACATGGATAATGTGGAGTATAACATGAGCATTTCCCAGGTTGCTAATGAATTTGTTGATTTCTACACCTCACTTCTTAGCACCTCGAATAGGAGTGAAGGGTTTGATTTGAATATCTGCACTAATGGTCAAGTTCTTCTGTCTGAGCTTAAACTATCTTTATATACTACGGTAACTACTAAGGAGATAAAGACAACCTTTTAGATATAGGCGATGACAAAGCTCTGGGGCCATATGGTTTGGAGCCTTCTTCTTTCAAGCACATTCATATTATGGCTAACGCACATGGGAAGTTGGCAATCAAAGATGGTCTTCCCTTTGTAAATGTTGGGACAATGTTCGAGATTGGCTCCATATGAATTGTAGAATGATGAGGAAAATCTTGTCTCGCCAAAGCTCACCTCTTAGCAATGACAGCATGGTTTATTGCATTTGGAGTGCAAGGAACTCGAAGCTTTTTGATAATGTCGATTTGTCTACATACTCCTTGTTGCACAATATTAGTTGCCTGAACAATTTTCCTCAAGATTTTTCTCTTGAGAATTCAAACTCTCGCCTATTATCTTGCTTGTATATATATATATATATATATAGAGAGAGAGAGAGAGAGAGAAACACACACAAAAAGAAAAATTAAACAGTTGTTCCTCAGTGCAAATCAAGCACGCTCCGTTAATCATTAAAAAAACAAAAATGCTTCCGTGATCATCTAAATAAATGGCATAGCATGCGATACCCCCAGGCAGACATGATAAAGGTGTAGAGATTATCATCAGATTCATCACGGCCAACATTCAACCGCTCAAACACGTTTTGGTGGCACATATGGCACATGCTCGTCTTCACAAATATTCTGCAATAATAAAGAACAGAAATGACATTTCATGCATGAAACCATTTGTGCAAAGCACACGGCTATCGATGCAATTAATTCACTTCGGTAGAATCAACTTAATGGAACTCGAGTGTTCTATGTGCAGAAAAGATCGAACGACACAGATGTAATCGGCCATGACTGAGATAGCAGGGTTACGATTTTGTTTTTTTGGTACATTTACTTGACGTAGTACCCGAGATAACATACCTGCAGGTCCTGAGGGAGAGCTTCAGAAACTGCTAGTGTGTAACAACCAGGAACAAATTTTCCTGAAAAGTTTCAAAAGAATTAAACAATCGAAATAAGCCATAGTGTGTTCTTCTATCATAACAAGACAATATAGAGGCGTGCAACAAAACATACATGCAAAAGAGAGTGGGAGGACACTAATTACTTGCTAGATAAAAAATGACCAAGCCCGATGTTTGGCATAGGCTCATGTATGTAAGAGGCGATAATGGGGGAAGAAAGAACATGAATATCCTTCTATTTCCCCCACAAAGTCTATTAGTAAAATTCATATTTGTCGTCGAGATCTTATGCTAACATTAGTCAGATAAGTCATATTTAACAGATATTCCCGACCATTCAATTCTTAATTGGTGATTATGGTCTTAGTCTTTAGCATGAAGACAGGCAGGTTGCATACGGTAGTCAATTTGAAAAAAAAATAATAGGAAATCTAAATGGTCCGAGTCTGAGACGATCACCATTTTTAATCTTGAACATAGTTGTCTTAACATGCATCGTGGAGAACAGAAATGATTAATATGGACATATGATATGGTCTTAGAGAAGAGGTAAATCAGTTTCACAGTTGATTCAACTAAAAAATAATCAGTGCAAGACTAAGCATTGTCCCCAAGAAATTCTTGGATTTTTAAGAGATGCAGCTTGGTTTAATTTCCCCAGTTACTGACTACAGAATTTGTTGATGTCTTGCAAGTTTAAAGCGTAGGCTTAATACGAGGCATCACATCATCTTCAACCTTGCAGCTTGGAAGAATTAGTTCAATGGGGAACAATTCCCAAGTTCTCTGGACTTGTTTGTGAAGGGATTGGTGACTTCACCATCAAAGAAAATGAAAGAAGACAAAGTTTGTCACACAAGGTGTGAGATCAAGGGTTTTAGATGTACTATAAAAATGAGAAAAAAACAAAAGAAACCCCTTTTTCTTCATGCATGATTTCTGTACTTGATATGATATACATCATAATTAATTATCCACCTAAAGATTCATAATAAGTAACTCACCTACTTTAAAAGTGTACAGAGTATGGAAGAATAGCATAGCAAATCGTTGACAAATTTTGTATATTCATGATACAGAAAAATCATGTTATAAAAGTGACAGCAACAGAAATTATAAAAAAACATAAACATTTAAATACCAATGCGGAGCCAGCGAGCAGCCCAACTCCTAGTTGGGTCCATGACTGAGATTATCCTATTTATTCACAGAGCAGTCAAAATATCAGGTGTAGAAAAAGAAAAGCATGTAGTGCAATAGATTACAGAAATAAAATGAATGTTTCATTTCTATTACTATTTATTTTTTAAGTGGTACTAAAAGAGCAAAATACCCAGTAAAATTGGGGGTGGTGCAGTCAACAACACGTTCGTGGTCATCCTCCATTTGAAAGAAGGGGCAATTCTCGCACCCTGATTCCCGAAACTGCAGAAACAGCATTAGTAAGATACAGACAAAGTTCAGATTGATAACGCAAAAACAACAAAGACAAGAAATAAACAGGAGCACATGCTTATAATGGGGATAAAGTCAACCTGGTCATACGTCTTGACAAGACGGCAGCGAAGGCAAGATCGAAGCTCATGTCCAAAGCTTGTGGGTATTTGAGCTGCCACTACTCCTCCTCCTTGATTAGCCATTGTTTTCCTCTAGGTAATGCTAGAAGTACAAAGAAGGCAGAACTATCAACAGGGCATAATATTATGAAATAGTCATAACGCCATTTTCAAAAGTATAGGCAGCGGCACATAAAGCAAGGAGCTATCGTCCTGATCCCATGAAAAAATTCTAGAATTTTATTTGTAATTTTTCTAAAAATCTGTTTTTTTTTTTCAAATTTTTTTAGTGGAGGTGGAGGACTCGAACCCGAAGCCTATTAAGAAGGCAGAACTATCAACAGGGCATAATATTATGAAATAGTCATGGCAAGTTTCCACATAACGCCATTTTCAAAAGTATAGGCAGCGGCACATAAAGCAAGGAGCTATCGTCCTGATCCCATGAAAAAATTCTAGAATTTTATTTGTAATTTTTCTAAAAATCTGTTTTTTTTTTTGTTTTTTTTTCAAAATTTTTTAGGGGAGGGGGAAGACTCGAACCCGAAGCCTATTACATCATTGTGAAATAGATACAACCACTAAGCCAAAGCCTTGTTGTCAAATGTCACCGGATATTATGAAACGTTATATTCGTTTACGCACAGCACGAGAAATATGGAGTGCTCTAGCCAAGGTATTCTACGATGGGTCAGATGAATCTCAATTATTTGCCTTGAATCAGAGAGCATTTTCAACCAAACAGAACAACCGCCCTATATCAGCATATTATGGAGATCTTGTGGAAATATTTCAAGAACTTGATCATCAAGACAAGATTATAATGAAGGACCCTGATGACATCATTGCCAACAGAAAATCTGTTAAACGACTACGTGTACACATCTTCTTAAACGGATTGGATGCAGAGTTTGAACAAGTCCGAGGTGAAATTCTCAGAAAAGATCCAATCTTGGATCTTGAAGAAGTGTATGCATATGTACGTCGTGAATCTGTTCGCAAGGCTACTCAGAATGGTGAACATGATCGTATTGAGTCATCTGCAATAAGACCTCAGGATCACAAAATCGAAGCTATGAATTCGGAGTAGCAAAATCAGACCGTGTTTGTACTCATTGTGGTGAAATTGGACATACAAAGTCTCGATATTATGAACTTATTGGATATCCAGAATGGTGGGATCCTACCAAGGCACCTCGCAAATGTAATTCCAAACAAAACACTCGTGCATCAGTTGCAGTAGCAGAACCAACCACCACCTCAAACACACCTGAGGATGCCTCAGCCTTGATTACTACGTCTGGTAAGGCCTTTCATACTTCCGCTCCTAATAGTAATAGTGAATGGATACTTGATTCCGGGGCTACGGATCACATGACCTTTGACAATCAATCCATTCAATCCATGAAACCACCTAAGCAAAATGTTGTATCCACTGCTAATGGTACTCACTCTCATGTTACTGGAGAAGGATCCCTCACCCTCACTGAAAATCTAAACCTTGAATCTGTCTTAGTTGTTCCATACACCCCTCAACAGAACGGAGTTGCAGAACGAAAAAATCACCATCTCCTTGAAATTGTTCGAGCCTCCTTGTTTGAAGCTCATATGTCAACTAATTACTGGGGTGAAGCCATCACAGTTGCAGCTTACCTTATCAACCGGATTCCCTCAAGTACATTACAATTTCAAACTCCCTTGAGTGTTCTTCATCAAGCTTTGAGTTCACCCACTGTCCCAAATCTGTCACCTAGAGTTTTTGGGTGTATAGCCTTTGTACATCTACATAAGCCTCCGCGACACAAATTGGAACCTCGTGCTCTCAAGTGTGTATTTGTGGGCTATGCTCACAATCAAAAAGGTTACCGTTGTTATCATCATCCCTCTCGAAAATTGTATATCACTCTTGACGTTGTTTTTCATGAAAATAACATGTACTATTTCCCTAAGTCTTCAATTCAATACTCTAAACCATCATGTGGATATTGGAAATTTGGACGATACTCATACAAACTTGAATGGTACACACGATCATGGAAACTTGAATGATACACGTGATCATGAATACTTGGATGAATCCGGGCAGAATGGTAACATGTACGCCCGGATAGAGGAAGAACCCCAACCTACTGCTTCATCTCTTCATCATGTACCTATGGACCAATTGCTTCCTGAATCAGAATCCATAGAGGAACCCCAGGTATATTCTGAACCTCAACTAAAAATACTTCCTGATCGAACCACAAGAGGAAAACCCAAGATTAACTATGAACCCTTTCTTACCTCCAAGTCTCAGTATCCCATGAATAATTTAGTGTCTTACCATAGATTGTCAAGGGAAAGTAAAGCCTTTGTGAATCAATTATACGCTATATCTATTCCTAATAGTGTGCAGGAACCCTTGAAAGATCCTCACTGGAAAGAAGCTATGAATGAAGAAATGAAGTCCCTTGAAAAGAATTCAACATGGGAGGTAACTGAATTGCCTACGGGAAAGACACCGGTTGGGTGTAGGTGGATATTCACCATCAAACAAAAGCTCGATGGTACAGTTGAAAGGTACAAGGCAAGGCTAGTTGCCAGAGGATATACCCAAACCTACGGAGTCGACTACATGGAAACATTTGCACCAGTAGCCAAGATCAACACTGTTGGAATCTTATTGTCTCTGGATGTGAATCTTGATTGGCCCTTGTATCAGTTTGATGTAAAGAATGCGTTTCTACACGGATATCTCAAAGAAGAAGTTTACATGGAATTACCTCCTGGATGTATTCTACAAACAAAAGGAAATAAACAAGTGTGCAAACTGAAAAAGTTCGTATATGGTTTAAAGCAATCACCAAGGGCATGGTTTGGAAGATTCACCAATTTTATGAGATCTACCGGGTACAAGCAAAGCAACTCGGATCATACTCTCTTCTTGAAGACTAATAACGAATGGATCACTGCTCTCATTGTGTACGTTGATGATATGATAGTCACTGAAATGATCATGAAGAAAATGAATCACTACAAAACCTTCTTTCTCGAGAATTTGAAATGAAGACCTCGGCTACTTAAAATACTTCCTTTGTATTGAAGTGTCACGATCAAAGGAAGGAATTTTTTTAAAAAAACGAAAAATACACTCTGGATCTGTTAAAGGAAACAGGTATGACAGCATGTAGTCCAGTTAGTACTCCCATGGAAGAAAACTTAAAACTGGGAACTCATCCAAATCAAGCTCCTACTAACAAAGAACGCTACCAGAGACTAGTAGGGAGGCTAATGTATCTGGCACACACCAGACCTTAGCTTATGTACTGAGTGTAGTCAGTCAATTTATGCATTCACCAAGTGAAGAACATATGAACGCCATCACACGTATCCCGCGCTACTTAAAATCATCTCCACGGAAGGGAATTATGTTTAAAAAGGGAGATAACTTGAATATTGAAGGTCACACTGATGCGGATTGGGCTGGTTCGATAGATGATCGTCGATCTACCTCTGGATACTTTACATTTGTAGGTGGTAATTTGGTCACTTGGAGAAGTAGAAAACAAGAAGTGGTGGCAAGATCTTCGGCCGAAGCTGAATATAGAGGAATGGCCAAGGCTATATGCGAAATATTATGGATCAAAAATCTGATGATAGAGCTGAACTTTGAACAAACAAGTCCTATGAAATTATACTGTGATGATAAAGCCGCATGTGACATTGCACACAATCCAATTCAACATCACAGAACTAAGCATGTTGAGGTTGATAGACATTTTATCAAGAGAAGTTGGAGGCGGGGATTATTGAAGTTCCTCATGTTCGGTCACAAGACCAACTCGCCGATGTTCTGACCAAGGCAGTATCCAAACAAAAGTTTAATAATTGTCTCGACAAGTTGGGCATGCATGACATCTATGCACCAACTTGAGGGGAGTGTTGAGAAATCTTTTCAATATGGTTCAAGATCTACAAGATTATTTCCTTACTCAATTACTGCCTTATTCATTGTACAAAATCTTTGTAATTATGGAGGTAGTTTATGATTTCCTAAGTTAGAATATTGTGGTTCATATCTTAGGGATCTTGATACGTACAAATTGTATTTAAGCTTGTAAAGATTGGTGGAATAATACGAATGAAATTTTACACTATTTTTTACTAAAACCAACTCCTTTAGTAGCAAAACTATACAGCTCGGATGGTTGAAAATTGGAAATTGAAAAAGATCTTGTACTGAGTCACAAATTAGAGATTGCTCACTGATAATGTGTTCAACAACCTAAACTTTAAGGTAAAATTAGAGCAAAAAATCAAATCAATTTCAATGAAAATGAATGTGAGTTGACATATAATAAACAGGCAACAACAAAAAAGCAGAATAAGTTCACAAGTTAATAAAAAATTGAAAAACTTAACAGATGTATCAGCTCAATCGGTTCTTACTTACAGACATAAAACCCAGTCAGTTTTACTTTCCCTTATCACATAAATTGCAACAGCTCATGGAAACCCACGTCCTGATTCTAAATAAGTTCATAATATCTTTTCTAGTCACGCCAATATAATAAATACATTAAACGATTATATGAACTCTTTTTAAGACAAAGAACTGAAAAACATAGAAATTAGGTAAAATTATACCTCACTGGTAGTACTGACAAGGTTTATCAATTTTCCTTCGACTATTGCCTCCCTTCAAAGGTTCCGGGTCGGATGCAGAGTCTGATTTTCGCCTGGGTTTTGTTTATTATGGCGATGAACGTATTATTTTCCTGAAATATGTAATTGTACGAACCGCGCCACTATAGAGCATAACAAAATCGGGTTCATAGATTGGGGGAAAATTGGCTTATTACTTATTGTTGAGCATTTGGGCTGAAAAGTAATTGGGTTAATTGAGAAAATTGGAAGAAGGTATAAATTGCAAATATATTATTCAATTAAAATTGGGAAAAAAATAGCATACCATAAAAAATCTATTTTTCAGAAAACTTTAAGATTGCATATGACATTTTTTTGGACCAAAGTACCCATGGTTTCAAAAAACTAGATCAAAACCTCCTACATCACACTCATCTCTCAAACTTCATCTTCCTCACTTCACTCATCTTCCAAAACAAAACCCACGGAGATCATCTTCCTCACATCACCCATCTCCCAAAACAAAACTCACGAAGTGTGTCTTTGTCAAACCTCCATGAAGCCAAATTCCTTCACCTTCCTTCCGGCGCCACTCCACTTTCTGCTTTAAACACTCCTCTACCCAGATCCATCAGCCCTGTTTACCCTTCCACAACATCAAGCACACCACCTTCCGAGACAGCTCCGACATACCTCCACCAAACAGCTCCACCCCTGAAAGTTCCCGAGATCCTCCATTATTTCCCGTGCACCACTCTTCATTTTTCATGCACCAGCTCTTCATTTCACGTGCACCACTCTTCATTTATGTACCGGGAGGGGCTCTTCACCGATGCACACACTTCACCGGTGCACAAGTGCATCGATGCACGCTCAAATGGAAGTTTCAAGCAGCTGAATTAGGAACTTGATTTATAGTTTATTTACTTTTGTATTGTAATTTGAATTTGAATAAACCATGTGAAATATTTGGCTGCTCTCGAGAACGGCTACGAGTAAGTTGAAGCCGATGGTCCTCAAGGAGAAGAGGATGAAGATGAAAATGAATAGGTTATATAAAGTTTGTCTTCCTATTTCCGTTGTGATTTTGTGACTTGTGTTTGTTATCCTTGTGTGTTGTGTTATCATACCATCAAACTTGAATTGATTTGCAATTTCTTGCTGAAAAAAATTGACATGCACCGTGTAATCGCTACCGGTGCACGTAAAACCTTACGTGCATCGATAGCCGGTGCACGTAACTATATATGGTTTTTTTTTATTTCAACAGAAGATAAACTTATATGATTTGACGTTTTTTTGTGGATTGATTCAAAAAATATATCATCTTATAGTACCGACCTGAAGTGTCCCATATTAATTCGGGTGAACGTCTTCACACACACACACACACATATATATATATGATTTTTTTTATAATTCATTAAAATAATTATTAAGTCAAATAAATTTTATTTTTAAAATTTATTATATATTTTTTATTTCCAGGGTGATATTGTAAGGCCCTCGTACCGTATTAGCGGAAATCATGTTTAACTTCTCAACAATTATGTGATTTATGTTAATCATATGGTTGAGAATAAACATGAGGAATATTATCTTTTGATAACAACTCGATATCATGTCGAGATTTGATAATGTTAATTACTAAAAATTTGTACATTAATTTGTCACGTAATTAGAAATTAAGTAATGAGAATATAATATAATTAATGGGAGTGAAAATTGACCTTGTGCATGTCAATTGACAGTCGGGTCAGGATATGATGAATGACAGATATATTTTTGGAATATTCGAACTAACACCGAAATTTTATTAAAATGATTTAATAAAAATTTGTATTAAATCGAAAGATATAATTTTTGTGATTCAAATAAGGACACGAAGTCAGGAGTGGATTGAATATGTAATATACATGCACAGTACACTGGTGACATCTCGATGATCATAATTGGTCGGGAACTAATATATATCGGTGTATGACGTAAAACACACAATAAAATATGTAAAACACACACAGATCGCGGACATGCACTAAAAGGTGCGAAAACACACACTTCGCGCGATCACCGACCACCGCACGTAAATCCACTTTTGGTTCGATTTCTTCGATTCAACCAAGAATTGGACGAATTCAAGGCACCGAATCTCTTCCTTGCACCTGGACAAAACTTTCTACACCAGCCACCGCCTCTATCGCCGCCGGAGGTCGCCGGAATCGGAAGAAAAACCGTCAGTGAACTGTGTGTGAAATTGGGTAAAATTCGATATTCGATTTTTCCGACTTTGCTTCGATAATTACCAGTTGATTTGGACTATAATTGTTGAATAATAATTTGAATTGATGAAAAATAATTTAGCAAAGTAAATTGTGATATAATCGCATTAATTTAATTACTCTAAATTGATTAAGCTGTAATTAAATTGATAACGAATTTTTTGTGATCAATTTTCTGAATTATGAATTTATATTGCTATGCAGTGACTACTTTGACCCTACAAGCTCAAGTACCTTTGTAGATCGAGAAAGAAAGGTATGTTGCGATCGGTAACGTACGACAGGTATCTGTATCATTTGATATATGATTTGTTGTTGAATTATGTGACTTACGTGGTTACGTGATTTTATTTAAATTATGTGACATTCATGGCATTCATAATTGCATATCGATGTATGAAAATAAATGTTTTGTTAACACACATCAGTTTTTTATACGTATATCGATGCATGACATACATGTAGAGCTAAGATTCTTTGATACCATATTATTTTGGATTCGATCAATCATAAGGGTTGTACACGGTGCTATGACTGGCATTAAGTGGGCCTGAAAGGCATAGGGATTCGTGGCCCTTATGATTGCTATCATTTGTTGATATGGGGATTGGTGGCGTTTGCCGACGTCATCCTATGGATTATCCCTATTTGTTGATATTGTTGTGGATGGCGCCTTGCTGACGTCATCTGTATGATATGATCTGATGTCAAGAGCTGGGATGCGGTGACGCTTTGACGACGCACCATATAGACATTCCTTTGCTTGACATGCTTGAGCGATTTAGCTATGTAGTATTTGGACTTTCATTTATTGGCTCTGAGATACCCAGCGGATGGGTGTATGATATCGACATGACATGACATGCATTACATTGCGTTCATTTCATATATCATTTTATAGATACATGATGTATATGCTATGATCGTTCCATATTGTGCTTTTGCTCACCTCCAAGGGGGGTTGTTGTTGTCTTTGTGTGTGGACAATGGCATGTAGTACAGGTGACCAGGACGCCAGAGAGGACAGGTCTGATGGGAGTCACACTTGAGGTTTTACTCTTGTTTATCCAAGTCGTGTTTGTACCACGGGTGTATCCCTGGAGTGAGATGAGTCTATGTATATTTAGTTTATTTTAGCCCAGTATAGATATGTGTTTAGTAGTTTGATTTGTGTATGTTGGCTATGAACTGATGATATCTATAACTATTTTCAGTATATCTCTATTGGTATTGGTGGTATGTTCCTCGTGCGATTAAGTCATGCCGAAATTTTAGGGTCACTTGTTAATAAATGTTAAACAACTCTTTCGATGTTTACGTTATAATTATCATTGTATGATCATTAATCACATAATTAGGATTGGGCACTCACAGATATAATCATTGATAACTATTCAAAACTTGGTACATATTTTGTGCGCTCCTAACTATCTTTGCTTTGTTTCTTTTCTCCTTCAAAAGGCTCATATTTTTGCAATCTTTTATTTTAAATTATTCTCATTATTAAAACACTCTTATTAATTTATATATAAATATAACCCATATCTTAAATGCATCATTTATGTAATGATCAAATTTATATACAACAGGTCAAGAATCATGATCTCAATTACCATCATCTCTCTCCACAAAAAAAACTAAGATTAATTCCATTTTCCACCTGCAATTATATAAAAAAAAAAAACTATATGCATGCTCACTGGTGTAATGGTAGTCTTGATTTTTCGCTGAGTTTCGTTGTCTTGAATATGTAATACATTGATGACAAGTTTATTTTCAGAGGGTGATTGGACTGAAATTGAGGCTTGCAGTGAGCTTTACTTTGGTCATTGGGGTTTTGATATTCCAGTTTCTCATTTTTTTCAGTACTGGATTTTCTGGTTTAGTGTTTCGTGCGGGGTAGCAACCATTGAACTCATCCAATGGTTGAGAGTGTTTTTGGGGCATCATCAACCGAACCAGATTTTCTCGACATCTTCGGAATTTTATTTTGTAATTTTCAAATTACCCTTACATTATGTTAATTATGATTGGAATTTACAATTTATAATATGCATAATGTTATTTGTTGCCTCGGATTTTGGTAGGGTAGACGTGTATTTCATCCGAGCACCAAACAATATACAAAAAGTAAATGAGACCAGATTTTTTACGTGGAAAACCCCAAAAGATGGGGAAAAACCACGGGACCTAGTCCGGTATAAATTTCACTATAAACAAGTGTGTGATTTACAGTGTTCTTTACAAGAAATGAAAATGGTGAAGGGGGAAGACCTCGGCTGCTGCTTGTGCTTGAGGAGGAAGGAGACATGCTCTCTTCCCCCCCCCCCCCCCCCCCCCCCCCCAAGAAAGAGGTGTTGGCCTTCCCCATGCCCTCCCAACCCTCATGCCTGCTCTTTCATGGAAAATCCCTCCTCTGCTTGGTGAGAGTTATCTGGTATTTATATGAGAATGGAGGAGACAACCTGTAACTACCTACCCAAGGTCTAGGTGACATTGTCTGATGCTGAAGGTAGGGGTCAGAGTCCTAGTGTTGGGGACCACAGACAACTATTGCACTCTTTGTACGATTTCTGCAGCTTTTAAGATATTATTCGTGTACGGAGATATGTTCTGTGCCTCTGATTTATGCGATCACTCCTCAGGTGTAGATCTTCCTGGAGGCCGACCTGGGGGGTGGCCGAGGTGGAGGTCATCCTCGAGGCCGACCTGGGGTGGCTAAGGTGAAGTCATCCACGCGGCCGAGCTGGAGGTCATCCTCGTGGTCGACCTGGGGTGGCCAGGGTGGAGATCTTCCCGAGGCTGAGCTGGAGGTCATCCTCGTGGCCGACCTGGGGTGGCCAGGATGGAGATCTTCCCGAGTCTGAGCTGGAGGTCATCCTCGTGGCCGAACTGGGGTGGCCAGGGTGGAGATCTTCCCTAGGCTGAGCTGGAGGTGGCCATGGTAGAGGTCTCGCCCAAGTCAGGTCTTGCACAGTCCATACTTGTACCAGGGTAACACCAGTATCCCCCCTCTAGTCGAGCTAGTGTAACGTTGTCTCGATTGTTCGGGTATTTTGGCAAGACCTGATCTGTTACTTGTGCAGGGATGACCTGCAATAACAACTAGAAATATTTCTAAATATAGATTGAATAACAACAAGGATGACATGTTTTCTAGGCATGGCTGACCTGTAATCTGGGCAGGGCTGACCTGCAATATTAACTCTAAAATAATTCTAAATAGAGAGTTCAATACAGAATAGGGCTGACCTGTTATCTTTAGCAGGACTGACCTGTAATGACAACTTGAAATAATTCACGTATAGAATTAAATAACAACAAGTCTGGCCTGTTATATGTGCAGGGCTGACCTGCAATAACAGCTAGACATTATTCTAAGTACAGAATTAAATCTAAAACAGGGCTGACCTGTCTGAACTCCAAATATAATAAACCGAGCATATAATGCCCTCGCGACCTGAGCTCTATAAATAATGAACTGGACACATACATCACGTTTGTCCTGAACTCCAGAAATAATAAACTGGCATAAAGTCTCTCGACCTGAGCTCCAAAAATAATAAATATGAGCCGATAATGCTCTCCCGACCTGAGCTCCGGAAAAAATAAAGATGAACATATAGTGCTCTCCCGACCTGAGCTCCGGAAATAATAAATATGAGCCGATAGTGCTCTCCCGACCTGAGCTCCGGAAATAATAAATATGAGACGATAATGCTCTCCTGACCTGAGCTCCGGAAACAATAAATATGAGCAGATAATGCTCTCCCGACCTGAGCTCCGAAAATAATAAATATGAGACGATAATGCTCTCCCGACCTGAGCTCCGGAAATAATGAATATGAGACGCTAATGCTCTCCTGACCTGAGCTCCGGAAACAATAAATATGAGCAGATAATGCTCTCCCGACCTGAGCTCCGGAAATAATAATATGAGACGATATTGCTCTCCTGACCTGAGCTCCGGAAATAATAAATGTGAGCGGATAATGCTTTCCCGACCTGAGCTCCGGAAATAATAAATATGAGCCGATAGTGCCTCCCGACCTGAGCTCCGGAAATACTAAATATGAGCCGATAATGCTCTCCTGACCTGAGCTCCGAAAATAATAAATATGAGCGGATAATGCTCTCCTGACCTGAGTTCCGAAAACAATAAATATGAGCAGATAATGCTCTCCCGACCTGAGCTCCGGAAATACTAAATATGAGACGATAATGCTCTCCTGACCTGAGCTCCGGAAATAATAAATATGAGCCGATAGTGCCTCCCGACCTGAGCTCCGGAAATACTAAATATGAGCCGATAATGCTCTCCTGACCTGAGCTCCGGAAATAATAAATATGAGCGGATAATGCTTTCCCGACCTGAGCTCCAGAAATAATAATCCGAACATATGGCGGACCTGTGCTTTTAATTGGTGCCAGGGCCTCATACACCTGGGCTTAAGCATGCAGGGCGGACCTGTGCTTTTAATTGGTGCCAGGGCCTCATACACCTGGGCTTTAGTGACAGGGATGACCTGCACTTTTAATTGGTGCCAGAGCCTCATACACCTGGGCTTTAGTGACAGGGATGACCTGCACTTTTAATTGGTGCCAGGGCCTCATACACCTGGGCTTAAGCATGCAGGGCGGACCTGTGCTTTTAATTGGTGCCAGGGCCTCATACACCTGGGCTTTAGTGACAGGGATGACCTGCACTTTTAATTGGTGCCAGGGCCTCATACACATGGGCTTTAGTGACAGTGATGACCTGCACTTTTAATTGGTGCCAGGGCCTCATACACCTGGGCTTTAGCAATCAGGGCGGACCTGTGCTGATATTTGTCAGGGCCTCATACACCTGGGCTTACTTCGAATATCCCATCCGAATAAGTTCATCCAAAGTCCAAAACAAATAAAGATCCCGAGCTGATGAATAAGCCCTTATTGCGAGATCGCATGCCTGAGCTGATATAAATAGGGGCTTGCTGCAAGATTGCATGCCCGAGCTGTAATAATAGGGGCTTACTTCGAGATTGCATTCCCGAGCTCAATATAATAGGGCCTTACTGCTAGATTGCATGCCCGAGCTGGTGATCCTGTCCTGAAATAATAATAAAATAGCACTACGCAAATATATATGTACGAAACTCAAATATCAGTTGGACAGGAAAAACCATAATTAAGGCATAGAGATTAAGCGCCCAAGTTGAGTTTGATTGATGAGGTCTAGCTGATGGCTGAGGTGGCCGAGCTGATGTGGATGAGGCCGAGCTGGCATGGATGAGGCCGAGCTGGCATGGAAGAGGCCGAACTGGGCGAGGTTTCCGAGTTGAGGCCGAGCTGATGTGGATGAGGCCGAGCTGGCATGGAAGAGGCCGAACTGGGCGAGGTTTCCGAGTTGAGGCCGAGCTGGGCCCGAGTTGGCCGAGCTTGGGCCGATGAGGCGAGCTCACTGTAGTGGATGAGGCCGAGCTGGCATGGAAGAGGCCGAACTGGGCGAGGTTTCCGAGTTGAGGCCGAGCTGGCCGAGCTTGGGCCGATGAGGCGAGCTCACTGTAGTGGATGAGGCCGAGCTTATGTGGATGAGGCCGAGCTGGCATGGATGAGGCAGAACTCATTGTTAAGGCCAAGCTGGGGCCGAGGTGGCCGAGCTGAGATGGCTCGACGTGAGGTATTGATTTGATCTGTCACTCTTAATCAGCTCAAATCCTGCAACAACAGCTCTTAACGCCCCAAAAACCAAATGCTAAAGCAGCTCCATTCTACAAAAATTGTGGTCGGCCAGGGGGAAGAGGTATCACCAGAGATCTGAGGCCAGATGTATCATCTCGAGAATCATTACACTGGCGTTTCTTCAAGTGCAACCCAAAAACATAGCAACTTTCATACAAGGCTGCACCCCAATAACCAAAACCTTTCCCCCTTTTATCAAACCCGTCGCCGCCGCTTACCAAAAGTTTTTTTTTTGTCTCCAGAACTTAGAAAACCCATCTCCCAACAGAGATGCAACCCTCAAACCATCCTTCTCCTTCCCATATCTCAACGTCTTGAGCTCACGTTCCCACAGACGGCGCCAATTTGTTGCCTTGGATTTTGGTAGGGTAGACGTGTATTTCATCCGAGCACCAAACAATATACAAAAAGTAAATGAGACCAGATTTTTTACGTGGAAAACCCCAAAAGATGGGGAAAAACCACGGAACCTAGTCCGGTATAAATTTCACTATAAACAAGTGTGTGATTTACAGTGTTCTTTACAAGAAATGAAAATGGTGAAGGGGGAAGACCTCGGCTGCTTCTTGTGCTTGAGGAGGAAGGAGACATGCTCTCTTTCCCCCCCCCCCCCCCCCCCCCCCCCAAGAAAGAGGTGTTGGCCTTCCCCATGCCCTCCCAACCCTCATGCCTGCTCTTTCATGGAAAATCCCTCCTCTGCTTGGTGAGAGTTATCTGGTATTTATATGAGAATGGAGGAGACAACCTGTAACTACCTACCCAAGGTCTCGGGGACATTGTCTGATGCTGAAGGTAGGGGTCAGAGTCCTAGTGCTGGGGACCACAGACAACTATTGCACTCTTTGTACGATTTCTGCAGCTTTTAATATATTATTCGTGTACGGAGATATGTTCTGTGCCTCTGATTTATGAGATCACTCCTCAGGTGTAGATCTTCCTGGAGGCCGACCTGGGGGGTGGCCGAGGTGGAGGTCATCCTCGAGGCCGACCTGGGGTGGCTAAGGTGAAGTCATCCACGCGGCCGAGCTGGAGGTCATCCTCGTGGTCGACCTGGGGTGGCCAGGGTGGAGATCTTCCCGAGGCTGAGCTGGAGGTCATCCTCGTGGCCGACCTGGGGTGGCCAGGATGGAGATCTTCCCGAGTCTGAGCTGGAGGTCATCCTCGTGGCCGAACTGGGGTGGCCAGGGTGGAGATCTTCCCGAGGCTGAGCTGGAGGTGGCCATGGTAGAGGTCTCGCCCAAGTCAGGTCTTGCACAGTCCATACTTGTACCAGGGTAACATTATTAATGGATTCCAATGTAATATACAATCTGTCAATAAGAATTTGCTTTATATAATTTATGTTATATTTTAAACAAAATAAGTTCAATTATTTAAAAATTAAACTCGTGGTATTCATGATAATTAAAATACGGTAGTTGGTCTAATTGAAAACTATTCAAATGTGTTCGCTGTGCATATGTGTTATTTGTATTTTATGTGTTAATAGATTTACATAAGTAACGCAAGTTATGGAGCTTAATATTTTCGTTTTTACATTCGAAGAGGGGTTTGATATCGATAGCATTTTGCACTTCGAACCGTGGGCTTTTAATCGTTCTCTATTAGTTCTCAAGAAATTAGATGGCTTTTCTATGGGTGATTTGTGGCCTTTTCACTATACGCAGTTCTAGATTAGGGCTAATAATCTACCCTTAGAGGCTATGTTTTCTGATGTGGGGATGATTATTGGCATTGCTCTGGGTGTTGCGGTCAAGGTGGACACTGATAACCAAGGTCGTTGTATGGGTCCTTATATGCGCATTAGGGTTGTTTTGGATATTACAGAACCTTTACATAGAGTGTTCAAGATTTCTTTAGGTATCAAACCACATCTTACAGTGGTTCCAATTGCGTATGAACAGTTGCCAGATTATTGTTATGGTTGTGGGATTCTGGGTCATGTGTCTAGGGAATGTGCATCTTTTCCTTACTCTGTGGATGTTAAACTCATGGATAGGCCTTATGGCCCTTTGTTGCGGGCTGAATCTGCACCGAGCTCATTCCTTTTTACAAATTTTTGTGGTGGCTTTCAGCAAAATGTCCAGGAACAAATGCATCAACTCGTTGGTAAGCCTTCACCAGGTGTAATGGATGAGACAACAGAAGTCAACCTGGCGGGTAAGAAACGTTGTTTGGATTTCAGGCTTCTGATGAAATTAATTTCCCTGCTGTTTCTCATGGTCCAACTGTTGAGAATGAGCCAATGCTTAAGCGACGAACTATGAATTCAGTTTCTTCCGATGCTACTAGTTTGACTTCCTCATGCTCGAAGGTTTCATCCAACTCTTTTTTGGAGGTGGGTGCCATGCCACCACGCCAACCACCGTGACCTTCACTAGTTGTATTGCTCGGGTATTCCATAATCTGGCGACTCTGATGCTTAGTTTGTGTGCGGTACATGTTCGGACAATGCAACATTTTGCTATGCTTGCTAGTAATTTGTGCAGTAATGACGATGACTTCTTTTTGGGCAATTATCTTTGGTGCTTTTGTGGTGGTACTAATTGGTCTAAAGAGTGATGGTTAATTTGTATCCCTTCACTGCTGAGGCACTGCTGGGTTTCCACTAATGGACTACTGGGTTTTGGGTGCCATATCGTGCGGGATATTGATGGCTGGTTATCTGTGTGGGATTCGGATACGAGGACCTGCTCCATTGTATGCTTTATTTCAGTTTATGTCACTCGTTCATCCTTTATTTCCCCTTTATTGTTGTTGGAAGGCAGTTCATGCAGTACTTGTGGTTAGCCCTATACTGCACTATATGGTTTGAAGGGACTTGAGTGGGCTATGGTGGTCCCTGCAAGTTTCAGATTTAAGTAATGTGGTGCATATGGACTTTACTCCTTCTTTAGTCCTTTTTGTATGACTTGGCACATGTGTTGGTTAGGTTATCCAAATGTTTGGCACAAGTTTTTATTGTTGTGTTATCAGTTGTGGTATCTTGATTTCTGGGCTTCGGCCGGAAATTCTATGTACTTGTCCAATTATTAATATAATGATTATTTATACTAAAAAAAACATATTTCACATTGATGATGATTAGGGGTGTAAAACGAATCGAACATGTTCAAGAACTTTTCGAGTCATCTCGAAAATACTTGATTCGTATTCAAAAATCTCGAATTCGAACCGAACTCGAACATGTTCGAGCTTTTCCAGCCGAACTCGAGCCCAAATTACTTTGTTCGATATTTCGCGAGCCGCACGCGAACTTTAATATTTTATTAATATAATATAATTATATATTAAATAAAAATATTTCGAACCTTTCGGTATTTATTTTCGAGCAATAGTTCAAATAGCTCGCGAACTTGTTCGAATCTTTTCGAGCTGTACTCGAACTCGAACTTTGATTTGAGCCGAACTTGAGCCAAAATTTTAAAACTATTCGAACTTCGAATCAAACTCGAGCTCGAGTACATATATTTCAAGCCGAATTTGAACCTTAAAAATTTATTCATATTCGGTTCGTTTACGCCCGTAATGATGATGATCTCTAATTTAGTCATCAAACTGGCCCATTGTCTCACGGATTTCACTTCTATGCATCCGGTGCATAGCAGGACAACACACATCACAATCTCTATATACATATAGATAAATTGTGATGCGTGTTGGTCCTGCCATGTACTGTGTGACAAGGGGTGTGCATTGGGACCCGCGCACCCCAAAAAAAATTTAGTGTAACAAAAATTTAATTTTCTTTTCTTACCCTTTAATTTTTTTTGCAAAATGCAAAAAATTTTGCTCCCCATATTTTTTTGCATAGAAGTGAAATCCATTGTCTCAAATTTCTGTGAAATATCTAGCAAAGGTAGGGGTGCTTACCGGTCCGAACCGGAACCGGCAGGTTCCGGACCCGTTATGGGCGGAACCGGCCGGTTCCGGACCCGTTATGGGCGGAACCGGTCCGGCCCGTTAAGGAACCGGATCGAACCGGTTCCGGTTTGGTCCGGTTCCTTAACGGTTTTTCGATTTTTTTTTTTATGTTGTAAATGTTTCTTCAATGATGTAAATCACAAATTCAATATATTTCTTCTTCATTTCATAATATAGATGCATACAAATAATTGTAAAGACATGACAATTGAAAATCTAAATAAAAAATATTACAATTTAGTACTTAGCAGTCTTCATAATTGATAAGTATTGTTTTGGCGTTCTCTTCTTCTTGCTCGTCATAATGATTTACGAATTCGTCAACCGTCCCATCTCTTCTATTTTTGCATTCTGCTTCAAACCAATCTTTAAGTAACGTGAGCATGTATAACGAATCAGCTGATAGACTACTTCTGTAGTCTCCAATAATACGGCCGCATGTTGAGAATGCCGATTCAGAAGCGACGCTTGAAGCTTGTACATCATACACGTCTCTAGCCATTTTGCAACTCAGTCGACGTGCTAGTAGAAGGTCCTTTTCCCTTAAGTTTTTCCTGCCCAGCATTCTAAGCAAATTGATGCCCCCACCTTTAGATTGAGCTTGGGGTTGTTCTTCAACAGGCCTTTGTTGCGATGATTCACTTGCCTGTTGATTATAATACAATTGAAACATATTTTGGAGAGATTGCATTGTAGACGTCTTTTGATCGTCAACAACCTTCCCCAAAAATTTAGCATAATATTCAAAAAATATCTCAAATGAAGATAAACATTGACTAGGATCTAGCAATGTTGCGATGCAGTGCACGGGTGGGATTTGTTCCCAATACTTTATAAATTTAGTTTCCATTGCACTAACAAAAGCATGCAAGTCATAGTCATCTCTAAATTCTATAAATTTATCAAACATGTTAAATACTAAAGGAAGAAAATAAACGGAAGTTGGATAAGTAACACCAGAGAAACGTTCCGTCGCTTCTTTGAAAGTACCTAACAATGATACACAATTTTCAACAAATTCACAATCCTCATTAGTCAAATAAATACTTTCATCGCTATCAGGCATTTGATATGAATTATAAAATGGAGTTAAAATATCTTTGTAAGGTAACATAGCATTCAACATATTGTACAACGAATTCAACCTAGTTTCTATTGGTGATAGAAAAAGAAGATGCTTTAAACCATTAGATAAACATAATTGTTTCCAATCACGCTTAACACGGCTCGTGCGTAACCATTTAGCGCAGTATTTCATTTTCTCAATACATGCTGAGTGATTGTCCTCATAACCAACTTTAACAGTCAAATTAATCACATGACATGCACATCTAACATGGAAAAAAAATACCATCAAGCATTGGTTTAAGATAGGTCTTTAAATCACGCAATGTTATTAGCAGCATTGTCTAATGTGATTGAAAATACCTTATCCTGAATTCCATAATGTCTACAAGTGTTGAATACATATTTAGCAATTACATAACCAGTATGTGCACAGTCTAACTCATTTAAAGACAAAATCCTTTTTTGCATACACCAATTATCATCAATCCAATGACAAGTGACAACAAGATATGAATCAGAATTTACATTTGTCCAAATATCAGTTGTTAAACTAACCCTACAAGGCAAACTAGAAAGATGTTGAAACAATGTATTTCTATATTCAACAAATACGTCCATACAATTTCTTTTTAGTGTGTGCCTGGAAATATGTTTAAACATGGGTTGTATAGACGAAGCAAATTCAATAAAACCAGCACGTTCAGCTTGTATAAAATGTAGTTCACATCTGATCACATATCTAACAAGTGACATACGATTAATTTCAGCAGTTAAAATAAAATTCGTGCCAGTAAGAACATTAATTTGTGCTTGTGTTGCTTCTCGACCTAATGGTTGTAATGTTGTCTCATCAAAATTATGTTTTTTTACTAAGTGTTTTTTAAATGTTCCGGTGCCTCCACTGGAACCACCAGCTTTATATGAATACTGGATCTTACATAATTTACATATTGCAACAGATTCATTAGTACCTTCTTTTTGAGCGAGTTCAAAGTGATCCCATATCTTACTTCTTTTGGCACGAGTCGGTTGTCTACTCGCTGCTGTAGTGGCTCCGGATGACTCCACATGTTGTCTTTCTTGGGCTTGGGCAAGCAACAGGTTCGGCAGGTTGTTGGGGTTGTTGTGGTTCGACATTCATAGAAGAACCACCAACATTGAGGTCAGCAAAAAAATCATAACTTTCATTTAACTCAGGAATTGGCACAGGCAAATTCATTGCAGAAGATGAACTCAGTGATAGACGACCCGGAACGAGACCCCGACTACGACCCCGGCTACGACCAGCACCACTGCTAGATGAAGATGTCATATTATATAAGACTATAAGTAAATTGTAGATAGCACAATTGAGAGAAAAATATGAGAGTGAAGTATTTTTCGTTACAAGAATTGTTATGAAAAAATACACAACACAACATTCCCTATTTATAGTTTTTATTTTTTATTAAAAAAAAAAAAAGTTAACGTTGGCAACGGCTAAGAGCCGTTGCCAACGTTAACATTTAATGTTGAAGAGGCAACGGCTATACAGCCGTTGCCTTCTTCATTTTTTTTTTATTTTAAAAAATACTGATTTCGGTTCCGAAATCGGAACCAAACTGGTAGCACCGGAACCGGCAGTGCTACCGGTTTGGTTCTTGGGGACCGCCCCGGACCGGTTTCTAACCGGTTCCGGGGCGAACCGAAACCGTTAAGTCCGATTCTGGTTTCGGACCGTTAAGCCGGACTTAACGGTCCGAATTCGGACTCGGCCCGGTAAGCACCCCTAAGCAAAGGGTTGGAAAGGAATTAAACGAATCGGACACGATTCCACCGATGTAGGAATCCGAGGCGACAACACAAAAAATGGAAATACAGTAGCAGTAATTTGTTACTGTGGACTCCATTATTGTACAGAAATCCCCCGCCTCTGCTCCGCATTTGGAGGAGAAACCAAAAGCCGAAAGAACAAAACAAAGAAACCATCAAATTTTCACAATTTCTTGGATCTTGAGACGTCCTCAAATATCTTCCCTTCTCGTAAGGTAAAAAATTTCTCCTGCAATTTCCCCTATCATTTGGAGTTTATTTATGAGTTTTTTTATATGTTTACAGGGAATTGCGAAACGAAGATGGAATGGTGGAGCCAGATGATAATGCCGATGAAGAAAGTATGCTCCAAAGTTTCTAAACGGATTCGATTTCGTAAATCAGGTTATCTTTTTTCTTTGTTTCGTATTGGTTTCTCCCTTTGTTTCCTTAATTATAAGTCACGATTACCCACTTGGAGGGAATTTAATTGTTCTATCGAATCTATATATTTCCTCGTTTTCTATCCATCAGAATTTTGAGTGCAATAAATTGTTGGCTTTTCTAAATAATTATATTTTTGGTGACTCTTGTCTGCGATATGGCAAAAATATCGATTTTGGACAGTTTGTGTTGCACGCACTTTCAAATACAATAATTGAACAGTCCAAGAACCTCTTTCAAGCAGTAAAATTGATGTTTGGAATGACCAAACTTGCTTTTCCAATTTGAGGTATTTTTCCACACGAAAATACTTTGTTTTCATGCAAGAGTTCTTCTCTCTTCAAACCTCTCCACAAGTGTTGGTTATTTTATCTCCTATATGTTGGAGATCATAAGGAGGAAACTACTCTCTCCAATCTTGTATTTTAAAAACTAGGATCTGGGTCGGGTTAGCCGCATGGGCGACCCACCGTTTCCAATTTTCCAACACAAACAATAGAAATGAACTAAATCACCTCCCCATATGTATATATAGGTATGCATGTAAATATGTGTGTGTATATGGATGTTAGTTCTTAGAACCAACAGTTCTATGTTATATAAACTGTAAATAAGTAGGTTTTCGATGTTTCAGGGCACAGACGATTCCGTCACGATGTGAGGACATGTGAGTACGATGATGTCCACATATTGTGGGACATGCTGAAGAGCAAAGAGATGCACCTCAGCAGAAGCAGAAATACTCGCTGTTGGAAATTTGTTGATTGGGCGAAATGCGTTCCATTGTTGTGTCACGGCTCGTGATCTTTAGACAACATTTGTATGTTCCTCTGGGGATCGCACGCCATTTGCTGAAGTAATTCATAATCATCGTTTGCTTGATGGAGTATAATCGAATCTACTCTGCTGTATTTGATGTAAGAAAAACGATGGAGTGCTCTTGGCTCTCATATGTATGCTTAAGGTAGAGATTTTCTTATGCAATAAAGCTTTTGAATTATTTAGAGAAGTGTAAGCATTGTTTTGATATCAGTTAGCTTTGTGTTGAGATGTATCTTCTTCAAAGAGGAGATACATAAATATCACATATGTACTTTCAATTTTCAGTTTACATCCTCAAAATTTATGAATTATAACACGTTATATCATCTAGACTTGATTTAGTATTTTTAACGATGATTCATCGCCTTACATCCTCAATTTAGAGCCATTTAAACTATTTGTTGCAAATTTTAACAAAATAAAAAGATATATTTTGGATATCAAAATCCTCTAGTTGTTTGATTTCGAAAAAGGGAATTTTGACACTCCAAATATGTATATCGATTTTTTAAATTTTTTTGCAATAGCTAGCTTAAGTAAGTTTGAGAATGTATATCGATAATGAAATACGACAATGAAGCTTTGATTAAAACAACAAATCAAGTCATGGATGCAAAATTTTACTATTTATGAAAATTGAGGATGTAAAGAATAATAGTTATAAAGTAAAATTGCAACCAAACTATAAGATTTTCAGTATAATTTTTCGTTTATAATAAAATATATGCCTTTTGAAGATATAAATGTGACTCTTTAATTTGTTATTTTGATAAAAATCTAACAATCTAAAAAGTATATTATGTGCAAGTACTGCGCAGTTGAAATTAAATAGGAGTAGTTTCATGCAAACACTCTTAGAGTAATTTTAAATAAAATTTTTAAAAAGTTTTATGAGTATTTCCTTACGGAAGCACTTGATATGTGGATATGATAAGTGAATGATAAATAAGATGAGTAAAAACTAGATGTAAAATAATGATAATTAATGTGGAATGATAATTTACATCATGTTTCGTTCGTATGATTATGAAGTTGGTTATAAAAATTATATTTTGTCAGGTGTTGGTGATTGGTTTAGGATTCCATTTCCAAATAATATAAACTACCAAAATTACCCCTGCTATTTTTCAACAGCTTCCTAAACATTACCTGGAGCCCCTTCAATTATTATTCTCTAACTTTGTCTGCTTCGTGCGTATGTGGTCAGTGGCTATGAGTGGGATTGTAAGGACGATACTAAATACCTTCACTGAGACATCCTTCTCCTTCTATTGGGATTCAACAGGAATAGATTTCATTCTCGCATTCTTGGTTACACAAAAAGAAAGACGATGGCGGCTTGAATTTCTGAGTTTAGAAATGAGTCTTTAAGTTATCGTAAGGTTTTAACATTTGAAGGGTAAATGTGTCAATTAATCTCTGAATCCTTCTTACTATACGCCAATTTAGTAGGCATCACACCATTATGGTAAGGATGCCTTCTCAGCTCTTTTTCATGTTAATCACGGGCTTAGGTGATTTTTTGGGCTTTTCAATCCTTCATACAAATAAAGGATGAAGCATGATAATCATTAATCCTACACCTATCATGTGAACCAAACACTCCCTAAAAGTATTTTCTTGAAAGTATTTCAGGTCGAGTAGTTATTTGCCATTCATATTTGTGATTAAAAAAATAGGGTAAATTGCATAAAAAAACCCTGTGCTATATTACATATATATGAAATCCAACGTGCTAACAAACTAGACAAAAAAATCTTATATTTTCATAAACTGTACAAAAACCCCCCTATATTATAAAAAAAGGCAAAAAAACCTCTGTATCTTTTTAAACATTGAATGAAACCCCGTGTTAAACAAAATAAGCAACTTAAATCATGCACAAAACCCACGAGATTGTCCAATATGCCATCCAATTTTTCTGCATCTACATTATTTTCTTCTTTTTTGTAATGATTTCTTCTTTTAATTTTAAAACGAACAATATTCAGAATTTTAAAGTGAATAATTTTTAATGTGTGATTTTAAAATAGTTCATGAATAATATTATGAATTTTTCTTTTAATATATGCATGCTTATTAACCAATTCCAGTTCTTTTTTTCCCCAAGTTCTGGATATGTTGAGAAAACAATAATTGCACATGTAACAAACATGCATTTTCCAAAAAAATCATAAAATATATTTTCACAATAATACATACATATATATATAAATAAAAAATAAGTTATTATGAACATTTATGAACTTGTTTTCATTAAACTTGTATAAAGTTTTAACGAAATAAATAAAATTTAATTATTTGTAAACGAAAATGAGTTTTGTGCAGGATTTAAGAAAAACTCAGTTAAGAGCTCCGTATAAATTATATAAGGTTTTTGGAATTGAACACTTTTTATTTACTGGTGACTCCCTTTAATAGGGTTTACAATAGTATTAATTAAGTACAAAATCACAAAAGATTATAAAGATTGGAAAAAAATATCTACAAGAATATTTGGAGGATATGATATTATCATGTCAAGATACAATAATATCATTCCTTAATCGCCCCCACAAAATTGACGTGCCATCAACAACAGAGATTTTGGAGCGTAAGGTTTCAAAGCGATTTCTATGCAGAGGCTTGGTGAGAAGATCTGCTAGTTGGTCATGTGTGTTGACATAAGCAACGTATAGAACTCCTTTACTTGAGAGATCACGAACAAAATGAACATCAATAGTGATGTTTCGTACGAGAGTGCATGACCGGATGTAAATCGAGACGAGTTGCACCAATTTTGTCACAGAGAATTTTGGGAGGTTCTCATAGGGAAATACCAAGATCACGAATAGATGTGCAATCCAACAGACCTTAGCAGTGGCAGAGGCGAGTGATCGATATTCAGCCTCAGTAAAAGACCGAGCAACGCCGTTTTGTTTCCGAGAGCGCCAAGAGGTAGGATTTGACCCCAAGAAAACAATGCATGCCAAAATAGATTTGCTGTCGCGAGTATCACCGGCATGATCAGAGTCAGAATAAGCAGTTAACGGAGATCCAATGTGCCACGGAGTAGAAGACCATGATGAAGGGAACCTTTGAGATATCGAAATAGACGTTTGACTGTATCCCAGTCGGTGTCGGAAGGCGTAGCCATGGACTGAGCAAGTCTGTTAACAGTGAAAGCAATGTCCGGGCGATCAAGTGTGAGATATTATAAACCACCAATTTCCCGTTGAACTCAGTGGGAGTCACTGTGGAGGAAGGAGATGGCAAAGAGTTGGGATCCATGGGAGTGCCAAGTGCTTTAACACCGTCCATCTTATGTCGTTGAAGCAAGTCCAATGTGTATTTGTGCTGAGAAAGAAACAAGCCTTCTTTGCAGTTGGCAACTTCAACGCCAAGGAAGTAAAAGAGTGGGCCAAGATCCTTGACAATGAATTGGGATCGGAGATGAGATGTTACTGCATTGATATGAGAGAGACTGGTTCCAGTAAGGATAATATCATCCACATAAACCAAGAGAAAGATATGAACATCCTGCCGACGAAATGTAAATAGAGATGTGTCAGAACGTGACTGGACGAACCCAAATGTGGTCAGGGCATTGCTGAGTGCCAGGTACGAAGCCCGAGGTGCTTGTCGTAGGCCATAAATAGATTTTCGCAGGTGACACACATGTTTAGGATACGAGGTATCGACAAACCCCGATGGTTGAGACATCTAAACAACTTCAGATAAATTTTCGTGAAGGAAGGCATTGCTGATATCCAGTTGTTTTAGGGGCCAATGGTGCATGCGATGGTAACAGGCTTCATAATTGGACTAAATGTTTCCGTATAGTCAACACCGGGGCGTTGATGAAAACCCTTCGCAACTAGGCGAGCTTTGAATCTATCAACTGAACCATCAGGTTTATGTTTAATACGAAAAACCCATTTACATCCAGTGTTTTGAAAACCGGCCCGAACCGCTTGGGTCAACCGGTTTAACATGTAACCAGTGCTTGATCTGGTCCGGTTGACCCTTCAAAACCACCCTGATAAAAAATCAGTGGGAACCGGATTAAACCGGTAAAAAATCGGTTCAACCAGTGAACTGGTTGACTAGTTGAACCAGTATGTTCCTTCATTTTTCTTTTCTTTTTAAAATTTTAATTCTTTTTTATTTTTTTAAAATTATAAATCAAATTTGTAGAACAAAATATATTATATATAATTTATTGTTATTGAAATGATTACAAAATAATATTTTATGCGTGTTTTTATCAAAAATTTCATATAATTCAATAAATGTGTCTTGTATATTATATATAAACATGTTTAGTTTCTCGTAAATTATAATATATGTGAATAATTTCACAATATTTTAAATATTTTATTATAATTTTAGGATATTGATCTTTTTGGCATTATTTGTTATTTTTTAGATGTTTTATTATTATTATTTTATGTTAGACATTTCATTTTATCTGATTTTTTAAGTTTGACATGTTATGTTGGTGTAACGATATTTTTTTATTGTGAATAATTTGAAACTATAGTAAAATATATGGTATATATATTTTACAAAACTTAAAATAGATATTACATAATGCTGACGTTATCACCGGTTGAATCAATGGTTCAACCGATTGAACCGATCGAACCTGTAACCAGTAAGGGCACCGATTTCATGCCCAATCCGGTTTTGAAAACACTGTTTACATCCAATGATATTCATATTGGGAGGAGGAGGGACAAGATCCCATGTGCCATGACGAGATAAGAAAGTGAATTCTTCAGCCATGGCATGGTGCCAACGAGGGTCGGTAAGTGCTTGAGAAACACATGTGTAAGGCCCTCGTACCGTATTATCGGAAATCATGTTTAACTTATCAAAAATTATGTGATTCATCTTATGTCAATCATATGATTGAGAATAAATATGAGGAATATTATCTTTGATAACAGCTCGATATTTTGTAAATATGATATCATATATTTGATAATGTTAATTAATTAAAATTTGTACACTAATTTGTCACGTAATTAGAAGTTAATTAACGAGAATATAATCTAATTAATGAGAGTGAAAATTGACATTGTACATGTCAATTGACAGTCGGGTCAGAACATGGTGAATGACAAATATATTTTTGAAATATTCGGATTAACACCGAAATTTTGTTGAAATAATTTAATAAATATAAAATTTGTATTAATTGAAAGATTTAATTTTTGTGATTGAAATAAGGACACGAAGTCAATTGTGGACTGTATATGTAATATACATGCACCAGTACACCGGTGACATCCCGATGTTCATAATTGATCGGGATTTAATATATATTGGTGTAGGACGTAAAACACACATTAAAATGTGTAAAACACACACATATCGGGGACACGCACTAAAAGGTGTGAAAACACACACTTCTCGCGCGACAACCGACCACCGTGTACTTATCCGCTCCGTTCGCCGCCGTCCGACCACCTCTAGAGGATACCGACATACCACCGTGTTCTCAACTCTCAGACGAACATTTCCATACCAGATAATCAAAATTTGGTGTTCGAAAAGTGCTTAGATTTTACCCTGGAAAGGACGAAGTCGAGCAGACTAGGGTTTGAGCGCTTTTGGTTCGATTTCTTCGAATCTACTACGAATTGGATGAAGCCAAGGCACTGAATCTCTTCCTTGCACCTGGAATAAACTTTCTACACCAGCCACCGCCTCTACCGCAGCCGGAGGTCGCCGGAATCGGAAGAAATCCGTGCGTGAGCTGTGCGCGAAAGGGGTAAAATTTGATATCCGATTTTTCAATTTTGCTTCGAATTACCAGTTAATTTGGACTATAATTATTGAATAATAATTTGAATTGGTGAAAAATAATTTAGCAAATGAATTTATGATGTAATCGCATCAATTTAATTACCATAAATTGGTTAAGCTGTGACTAAAATTGATAACCCATGTTTAATGATTGGTTTATTGAATTGTGAATTTATATTGATATACAGTGGCTACTTCTACCCTACAAGCTAAATATAGAGAAAGAAAGGTATGTTACGATCGGGTAACATACGACATGTATCATTTGATATATGATTTGTTGACTTCTGTGAATTACGTGAGATTATGTGGCTACGTGATTTTATTTAAATTATGTGGCATTCATAGCATTCATGAATTGAAACATCGGTGTATGAAATTAAATGTTTTGTTAACACACATCAGTTTTTATACATCGATGCATGATATGCACGTTGAGCTATGATCCTTACATACCCTATTCTTTATGGACTCTGGGATAATCGTTGGAGATTGGTACCGCGATACTATGACCGGCATTAAATGGTCCGAGAGGTATAGGGAATTGTGGTCTCCTCTGATTACCATGATTTGTTGAGACGAGGGATTGGTGGCATATTGCTGATGTCATCCCGTGTATGTCCCTGACTATGTCGAGACTTGGGATGTGATGACGCTTTGACGACGCATCACTGATGATCCCTTATGGTTGGCAGGCTCGAGCTACTATGATTTGATAGCGATTTGATTGATTCTGATATACCCAGTGGATGGGTGGTTGACCTGATACCGACACGACATGCATTGCATTGCATGACATTACATCATTTATCATATTTTATAGATACATGTTGTATATTCCATGATCGTTCCATATTGGGCTTTTGCTCACCCTCAAGGGGGGCTGTTGTTGTCTTTGTGTGTGGACAATGGCAGGTGGTACATGTGACCAGGACGCCAGAGAGGGCACGTCCGGTGAAAGTCACACTTGAGGTTTTACTCTTGTTTATCCCAGTAGTCTTTGTACCAGGGATGTATCCCTGTAGTGTGATGAGTCTATGCATATTTCATTTATTTTATTTTAGCCTAGTTTGATTTAAGTATGCTGGTTTATGTTGATGGATATGAAACTGGTGGTATCTATATATTTTCAGTATATGTTGATTTGTGTTGGTGGTATGTTTCTCGTGCGATGAGGTCATGCCGAAATTTTAGGGCCACATTTTAATAAATGTTAAACTAATCTTCCGCTGTTTACGCTATAATTATCATTGTGTAATAATTAATCACATGATTAGGATTGGGCCCTCACAACATGTGGGTTCAAGGCTATCATGGATGGGATGTTTGGTGGCATTATGAATTTGTTTTGGGCAAAATATGTTCTTTTGGCTGTGAGTGCACGTGGTATGAGTACGAGTGGGTGGTGAGGAGCAGACAGAGGTGGTGCCTAAATATTGGCTGATACGGAAGGGTCAAGAGTCTGTGGGGTGGAAGCTTTGGGTGTAGGAGATGGGCGTGGTTGTGGTGTTGGTGTAGTTTTACAACATGGAGACTCGTTGGGTGATAGAGATGGGATTGATGTAGGCGGGGTACGATGCGGAAAATAAATTCCGAGAATCGCATGTGGCGTGAAATAAACATGCGGTCAGAGCTTAAGTGTTAGTTCCGAACCTTATCGATGAGATTTTAAAGATGACAAAACATATCAGACCGGATCGAGAGAAATCAGACTGACCAGATCGATCGCCCAAAACAGATCAAGCTGATATGATGACAAAGCATATCAGACCGGATCGAGGGAAATCAGACTGACCAGATCGATAGCTCGCAATAGAACAAGCTGGTAAGGCATATCACATATCAGACCAGATCGATGGATATCAGACTGACAAGATCGAAGCTTCAGATCGATCTCAATCTTTATCAGATCAGAGCAGTCAAGGATGCATAAAGAATGGCTCTTCAGTCCGAATCATTAACGGCTATTTATTGTAGCATTTAATGTCGTAATTAATGCTACAAATAAATGCTACAAAGGACCAAAGACTGAAAATTGCCATAAAAGGTAAGAAGACAAAGAAGAGCTTACCTGACAGTCGCCGAAAGCATGAACCAGAACGGCAAGTATCCTGAAGAAGAAGACTGTAGCTTACTCAGAGATTAAGCAGAGTCAAGAGTTGCACATTAAATGAAATAATGTCGTTGGTACATGCAACTATAAAAGGATGCAACAGAAGAGCTCAAGACAGAGTCTGAAAAATTGAAAAACGCACAAGAAAGCAAAACAGCACAAGCTTACAAGCTCAGAAGCTCTCGAGCTAAAATTATTCTTAAGCACGATTACTTTGTAATATTTGATCATTTAGGATCACTGTGCGCATCTTGTGTATTCTGTACTGAAAAACAGAAGTGAGAAACAAATTGTAACTGTCAGACAGAGAGTGTCTGAACAGATTGAGTGACTAGGAGTTTCAGACTGGTAGTGAGGTAAATCCAGCCTGAATCGGGTTTGTACAACAGGATTGTATAAATCAAAGTCTTCTAGTATAAACCTTCCTTAATTGGAAGAAGGGGAGACGTAGAAGGATTACACCACCTTCGAACTTCCAGCACATATTCTGTGTTCGTATCTTTCTGCACTTGTTCTTTCATTCAAGCCATCGAACCGCTCTTACAAATATAAATAGACCGTTCCGCACTTATACATTCAGTGGTCTGTTCTATAAAGGAGTTGATTAAGAAACAGATTTCTTTCACTAATCCGAAAGAAATCACAAGGGATTAAATTTTAGAAGGAGTGTTCATTCACCCCCCCTCTAAACACTCCGGACCGATCCTAACAAGTGGTATCAGAGCAGGTCATCTTAATCAGCACAAAGACACTTGAGCTGATGGCATCATTCAACAAAATTCCTATGTTCTCAAAAGAAGACTATGATGACTGGAGAATCAGAATGCAAGCTCATCTGGCAGCTCAGGATGACGATATGTGATTCGTCATCACTGATGGACCAATGAAGATTCTGAAAATCAATACAACAGTCGCCATTACTGGTGGAGAACCACAAATGGTAGAGAAGGACAGATCCCTCTGGACGAATGAGGAAAGAAAGAAAGCAAATCTTGACAACGTTGCCAAAGACATCTTGTTCAAGACATTGGACAAGAACATGTTCAGCAAAATCAAAATGTGCTCTACTGCCAAAGAAATTTGGGAGAAGATAGCACAGCTATGTGAAGACAACGACCAGACCAAAGAAAACAAGCTGACTGTTGCTCTTCAAAGATTTGAGAGCATAAAGATGAAGAGTGGAGAAACTCTAAACGAGTTTGATGAAAGAGTCACTGACATCATTAATGAACTGAATGGTCTGGGCAAGGAATACTCAAACAGAGAGATCGCTCTGAAAGTTATGAGAGCCCTGCCAAAAGAATGGGATGTAAAGACCATTGCTATGAGGGAGTCCAAAGATCTGAACAAGGTTGAACTTCATGATCTGTTCGCAGATCTTAAAGCATATGAGTTCGAACTGATAAGCAGAGGTGAAGCAGAGCCATTCATCTCTCAACCAAACAAAGCACTGGCAGCTATTCCAGACCAGATCGCCTCCACATCAGATCGATCTATCGAACATATAAGTAATGATGCTATGTCATTATTTATCAAGAAATTTGGTAAATTCATGTCTAAAAATAAGAGGAACTTTAAACCCTCTCATCATTATAAGCCAAGAAAGGACGATGCTGTTAATGATCAGGCTTGCTACAATTGTGGTAAGATCGGACATTTCATTGCAGATTGCACCAGACCGAAGAAAGAAGAACGGAAGGAGAAGCATCGTGATGACAGGAAAAAGAAGCACTACAAAGACCGCAAAAATCATGGAAAGTCCCAAAAGGTCTTAGTAGCTGAAGAAGGAAACAGCAAGTGGGCTCAGACTGACTCCGATTCAGACAGCTCCGAATATTCTTCCAGCGAAAGCGAAGAAGATATTCAATGTCTAATGGCAGACGAAGAGATGAGTCAGACAGACGAGGTATTTGATTTTTACTCAAATGCATTTACACGTGAAGAGCTCATGTCCGCACTGCAAGATATGGCTAATGATTATAGGATCTTAACTGAATCATTTGAGAAAAATAAAGCTAAATTCAATGATCAAATGGATGAGCACAACAAACCAAGCTGCTCTGAGCAGGGTGAGTGCAACAATCTCCAGATCGAGCTGAATAAGCTGAAAATCTCCTATGATCCGCTAAATGAAGAAAATAAGAGAATTAGCACACAAAATGCTAAGCTTTCTCATATATTCAAAACATGGACAAAGTCCAGAACATCTTTGGAAGAATTACAAGAGGTACAAAGAAACGTTGGTGATTTCACAGGCATAGGCTTTGACACCAAAGAATCCACCAAAGATGAATCTGAACTGTTGCTGGTAGAGAACAAAATCAAACAAATGACATTTGTTAAATCCAGCACAATATATGAGACTGAAGCACCTACGATTCAAACGGGAGTCTCTTTCATGAATCAAGGTTTGAGATCTTTCAGACCAAATCTAAGGGTGCAAGATCGAAGGCAAGGAATACAATACAATTACTATAATTCAAAACCAGTTCAACGAAGATATAGACTACCCCATGAGAATCAAAGGGTTCCATATCGCACACATTATCACACACAACATCGAAACAGACCAGCTCACAGCACACCACACACACACAAGCCATTAAAGCTGATACAGGTGTGGGTTCCCAAAGGGCTAATCCGTTCTGGACCCAAATAGGATTGGGTACCAACAATAAATATGTTTGATGACAGGTACCGAAGAAACTTGCATCAGACTGGTACTTGGACAGCGGGTGTTCTCGTCACATGACTGGAAACATCGAGCTGCTATCTGAAGTTACAGAATGTACTGGACCCAAGATCATTTTCGGGGATAACTCAAAGGGTAAGACCGTGGGCAAGGGTAAGATTGTCCATGGTAACATTATTATCAATGATGTGCTGTTAGTTGAAAATCTGTGATATAATCTGATTAGTATAAGTCAACTTTGTGATAATGGTTATGCTGTAGAATTTCACAAACACACTTGCACTGTTAAATCATCAGACGGTATAACCATGCTTGTAGGAATCAAGAATGGAAATACATATAAGATTAAATGGAATCATGCTCAACCTGATAATCCTACTTGCTTCATCGCTAACAATGATAATAAACACTGCATATGGCATAAACGCTTGAATCATATCAATTTTAAGACTATTTCTAGCCTGTGTAAACATGATTTAGTTATCGGTCTGCCCAAGATCGATTTTGCTAAGGATAAGATCTGCGAAGCTTGCCAAATGGGCAAACAGATCAGATCATCCTTCAAAAACAAGAATGCCAAATCCTCATCTCGTTGTTTAGAACTATTGCATATGGACTTGTTTGGTCCTATACCAATAACAAGTTTAGGGGGAATGCGGTATACTCTTGTTGTTATTGATGATTACTCACGCTTTACATGGACTATATTTTTGAGCAGTAAAGATCAGACCGGTCCGAAGTTGATCAAGCTGCTGAAACGCACTCAGAACGAGAAATCATCCAGCATAGACAGGATTCGAAGTGACAAAGGCACTGAGTTTTCAAATCAGAATCTTGAATCCTTTCTAGAAGATCATGGAATCAAGCATGAGTTTTCAGCCGCTCGAACTCCTCAACAGAATGGAGTTGCAGAACGAAGAAACAGAACGCTCAAAGAAGCAGCAAGAACAATGCTTGCTGATTCTGGAATTTCACAAAAGTTCTGGGCAGAAGCTGTGAACACTGCATGCTACACTCAAAATCGGTCTATGATTAACAAGAAGCTGAATCTCACTCCATATGAAATATGGACTGGTAACAGACCGTCTATTTCTCACCTTCATGTATTTGGCTGTAAATGCTTCGTTCACAACAATGGTAAGAATCATCTTACAGCATTTGAAGCTAAGTCAGATAATGGAATATTCTTAGGATATTCATCAACTAGCAAAGCTTATCGAGTTTTTAATAATCGAACCTTAACTGTAGAAGAATTAGTTCATGTAGTTTTTTATGAATCTTTGTGTGTTGAGGGTAACAAAGAATCAATTCAAAATCAGATGGAAAACATCCATCTCGAAGCTAACAGTGATGATGAGATTGTAGCTAACAGGTCAAGAGACAATCCACCAGAACCTGAAGTACCAGCCAGATCGGATCAAGACAATGAAGCTTCTCCAGATCGAGCCGATCCGGATGATCCAAACTCTCATATCAAAGCAGATGCTGATCATACCTCTACTACTACTACTCATCCGGCTGAACCTGACAATCCAGAGTCAAGCTATCGATGGACTAAGAGGCATCCACCTAATCTAGTGATTGGAAGTCCCTCTGCACCGATTAGAACCAGAGGACAGATGATGGATGAGTTCACTCATGCTGCCTTCATCTCAACTCTGGAACCTAAGAAGATCGATGAAGCTCTGACTGATTTCAACTGGATTAAGGCCATGCAAGAAGAACTTAATCAATTCGAACAAAATCAAGTTTGGAATCTAACCCCCAGACCAAGCTATCTGCCTGTTATTGGAACCATATGGGTTTTCAGAAACAAGCTGGACGCAGATGGAACTGTGGTTAGAAACAAGGCCAGACTGGTGGCACAAGGATTCCGACAAGAAGAAGGAATTGACTTCGATGAATCTTTTGCACCAGTCGCCAGACTTGAAGCAATCAGAATCTTTCTTGCATATGCTGCCTTTAAAGACTTCAAGGTATATCAGATGGACGTCAAAAGCACATTTCTTAATGGTAAGCTTCAGGAGGAAGTTTACATCGAGCAACCTCCTGGATTTCAGAACCACTCATTCCCTAATCATGTATACCTACTGAATAAAGCAGTATATGGTCTGCAACAAGCACCAAGGGCCTGGTATGACACTATATCTCAATTTCTGCTGAACCACGATTTTCAGATCGGCTCAGTAGATAAAACTCTCTTTAAATTTATTAAGGGGGAACATACCTGTTAGTTCAGATTTATGTTGATGATATAATCTTTGGGTCAACTAACCCCAAATTATGCGAGAAATTTTCCAAGTTGATGCAGGGACAGTTTGAGATGAGCATGATGGGAGAACTCTCATTCTTTTTGGGTCTCCAAGTCAAACAGCTCAGCAATGGAATTTTCATCAACCAAACCAAGTATACCAAAGAGATGCTTAAGAGATTCGGAATGGAAACATGCTCAACTGCATCCACTCCAATGAGTCCTACAATCAAGTTAGACAAAGACGAAGGGGGAACGGCAGTCAAAGTGACTATGTATAGAGGACTAATCGGATCGCTCTTATATCTTACAGCGAGCCGGCCTGATATTATGTTCTCAGTCTGTATGTGCGCCAGATTTCACATTTTATTGCTGCTAAGCGTATTCAGAAATACTTGAAAGGATCTCAGAACGTTGGTCTTTGGTACTCCAAAGATTCTAACTTCAGCTTGATCGGATATTCAGACGCAGACTACGCTGACTGTAAGATTGATCGTAAAAGCACCAGTGGAACGTGTCAATTTCTAGGTGAAAGATTGATCTCTTGGTTCAGTAAGAAGCAAACATCAATTGCCACATCTACAGCTGAAGCAGAATATCTTGCCGCTGGAAGCTGTTGCACTCAAATGCTCTGGATTCAACACCAGCTCAAAGACTACGGCATCCAAGCTGTTGACTCTCCGATATTTTGCGACAACACAAGTGCAATCGCTATAACATATAATCCAGTTCTGCACTCTCGAACAAAGCATATTGATATAAGACATCATTTTATTCGAGATCATGTTGGCAAAAAGGAGATTCGGATCGAGCACATCTCAACAGAGCAGCAAGCAGCAGACATCTTCACCAAACCGCTCCCTGAAGCTAAGTTTAATTATTTCCGTCAAATTCTTGGTTTAATTGACTTATCTTGATAGTTTAGATGTTTTCGTCTTTTCGCGTTTAAAGATTTTTGTTGGCACAGATCAATAATACAATATTCAGAAAGACACAGACCGGTCCGAACTTTCAGACCGATCTATGTCAATCTGATGTTATCCTATGATTTGTCTGGACAATAAATCTTTTATTTTGTATTTATTTAAAACAAAAACAGCCCGGACTGATTGCATTTTAACCGCCTTATCTTTCTTTTATCCTGACCGTTTATTTTGAATTATTTATTCATCAGTCTTCGAGATAAAGACACGTGTCTTCTCTCTCTTATTTAGCGGGATGAACATTTCATTTTCATTCACTTTTTACCATTTACCGTCTGTCTGCGTTCTAACTCTCTCATATTCTCTCAAAACTCTTCGTATATTGTTTTTCATTTTACTCCAATGGCTACCATAACTCACAACTCTCTCTCCGTTGAGTTCAATGATATTTACAGGGCTGAAGATGCAGAGATGGTCTCCATTTTCCGAGCTTTGGAATCGTCTGGATTGAGAAACTTTTTGGAGTGTGGCATAGTGGTTTACGAGTCAGAGATTCGTGAACTGTTTGCCAATGCTGTATCCCAGAAGTCATTCATCTCCACATCTGTCAAGGGCAAAACAGTTGAAATCTCGCCGATGACGCTGGCCAAGACCTTTGGTCTACCCAACTCCGGACTGACTGAGTTTGGACAGATTCCTCAAGCCTCTCTCACAGCTCTTCAGGGGAAGATTTCTATTTTTGGCCATCGCCTGCAGCCCTCATTCAAAAAGAAGGAAATGCTCTTTCATTTCCAGGTACTGTGCAAAATTGTGGGCAAGCCATTATTAGGCAAAGCTGGAAGTTTTGACGCCGTCACTACCGAGAAGTTCAGGGCCATGGATGCTATTATTTTCGGACAGAAGATGAACTGGTCCGTGATTCTTTTTGGAGTTCTGATGGAAACAATGATCGCCTCCAAACAGGCCGCCTGCTTTGCTGTTCCTCTAAGCAAGCTACTGGAAACTTTGGACATTGAGCTGGGGAAGCAGTCTGCTCTGAGTCCCTTCAAGATTCTCAACTCCAAAGGGCTAGCACTGCTGAAATCCAAGAGTGATCCACCTACCCCTACAGATCTGGTGGCAGTCAAGATTGAGAAGGGAGAAGAACAGGCTGCTGCTCGCAAACAACGAGTCAAGCGAAAGTTAACCATCCAGACTGACTCTGAAGAAACTCAGTCTGCTCCCTCGCCACCAGCCAAGCCTCTTCCAAAGAAGCCAAGAACCCAGATACCAAGCCCAACAAAACCTTACCTCTCAAAACCTTACCCATATTGCCTCCAACAAAAGCCACCCCTGCACCCCAACCTACAACCCAAATTTCAACCACTGCACCCAATGTAACCATCCGAGTCCCCTCTACCATTCCCGTGGTCAAAGGGATTGTTATCACTGAGTTGGGCGACTATACCCAATCAGGGATCAAGTCCCCTCCCTCCACCGGCAATGGCAAAACCATTCACTCCGAACCACTCTCCTCTAAGCCCAAATCTGCAGCACAGACAGCAATTGACATTGCTATGGAGGACGTTGAAGAAAAAGTGAAGGAGCTCATTGTGATTTTTGATGAGTACGTCGAATACAGAACGATCAACCACATTGAGAAGTTCTTTGGCAAACTCAGACGCCTTCAGAAAATGGAAGAAGAAGTTCTGAAGGGGACAGAGACCGATGATGTTCGGATTGCTGTGCAGCGCAAAGAGCTCTTTAAGGCCAATCAAAGATTCAAACTGGCGTCTCTGCTCTTAACTGCTAAGAAAGCGAACTTCGATCCGAATGTTCCAACTGCCAGAGATGATGGGGCTGTTATTGCCCAATTAGAGATGGATATTCATGCTCTACATTTAGCTGTCCGCTTTCAACGACAGAAAATCAGCATATCCACTCCAGTAACCAGCCCGGATCATCCCTCTGCAAGCAAAACTCTGGCAGAACCTTTCATTGAGGTTATTCCCTCTGGAGCAGCAGATCAGACAGCAGATCGGGCAGCAGATCAAACTGCCGACATAGTAGCAGATCAGACAGCGGAGCAGCCATTGCCTAATGCTCCGTCTGCTACAGAAGATGAACCATTGAATGTCTTGTTGGACTCTCTAACAACATCTATTCCTTTGGGATCATCAGACTCCCACGTTCAAATAAGTCCAACCGCAGAACTTGCAACAATTGGCGCACGAGAGTTCGTTGATCCGGATCTGGTGGTATCCACAGTTGTTGCAGCTCTACAAATTGAGGAGCCCTCCAGATCCAGCACTCCTCCAGTCCAATCAGATGAAGATATGGCTTTCATACAAGCATTCTCTTCGGATCTGGTCACCTTGATCCGATCCGAAAGTCACCAAGCTACTGTATCTTCACTTGTACCGATTGCTGAAGAAGATGATCATGCATTGTCATCATCAGATCACTCTCCAAGCCGACAATCTGATGCACCTCCATTTCTGGCAAGGACCCTTCAGCACTTATCTGACAACTGCATGTCACTCTCTCAACGTGTTCTAGAAGTTCATCAAGGTCAGAGGCTTACAGCTTTGGACTTTGATTCATTCAAAGAGAAGATGACAGCCAGTATTGGCAGCCTTCAGCGAGGACTGAACGATTTGTTCTCTCAGCAAGCCACTTATAAGAACAGCCTGAGAAAAGAGCAGATCGAGCTGGCCACTGAAGTCAGAACATCCGTCGCCATCTCCATTCGCGCTCAAGATACTCGTCTTGACGCTATCAGCGCTCAGCTAGCACAAGTTGTAGATTTTCTCCAAGTGATTGATGCTGACAAAAAGGGGGAAAAGAAAAAAGACTTCAAGCCGCATCAGTCTCAGTCTTCAAGAAAATAGATTGTTTATATATCCAGACTGTCTGTATGCAAGACTGTTGATCAATAAAGAAAATCTTTCTTTGTTAAGTCCTTGTTCATTTATTTTGAACTAAACTAAAAGGCTTAATAATAAAAGGAAATCGATCCAACTTAATAATGTTCATTTATTTTGAACAAGAAGAAGTAATCGATCCGAAAGTATACGCTTCAGAGTTCTTATCAGACTGGTTAAAAAGACTTGGAAGCTAGGTTTTGTCATCATCAAAAATGGGGAATTTGTTAGTTCCGAACCTTATCGATGAGATTTTAAAGATGACAAAACATATCAGACCGGATCGAGAGAAATCAGACTGACCAGATCGATCGCCCAAAACAGATCAAGCTGATATGATGACAAAGCATATCAGACCGGATCGAGGGAAATCATACTGACCAGATCGATAGCTCACAACAGAACAAGCTGATAAGGCATATCACATATTAGACCAGATCGATGTATATCAGACTGACTAGATCGAAGCTTCAGATCGATCTCAATCTTTATCAGATCAGAGCAGTCAAGGATGCATAAAGAATGGCTCTTCAGTCCGAATCATTAACGGCTATTTGTTGTAGCATTTAATGTCGTAATTAATGCTACAAAGGACCAAAGACTGAAAATTACCATAAAAGGTAAGAAGACAAAGAAGAGCTTACCTGACAGTCGCCGAAAGCATGAACCAGAACGGCAAGTATCCTGAAGAAGAAGACTGTAGCTTACTCAGAGATTAAGCAGATTCAAGAGTTGCACATTAAAGGAAATAATGTCGTTGGTACATGCAACTATAAAAGGATGCAACAGAAGAGCTCAAGACAGAGTCTGAAAAATTGAAAAATGCACAAGAAAGCAAAACAGCACAAGCTTACAAGCTCAGAAGCTCTCGAGCTGAAATTATTCTTAAGCACGATTACTTTGTAATATTTGATCATTTAGGATCACTGTGCGCATCTTGTGTATTCTGTACTGAAAAACAAAAGTGAGAAACAAATTATAACTGTCAGACAGAGAGTGTCTGAACAGATTGAGTGACTAGGAGTTTCAGACTGGTAGTGAGGTAAATCCAGCCTGAATCGGGTTTGTACAACAGGATTGTATAAATCAAAGTCTTCTAGTATAAACCTTCCTTAATTGGAAGAAGGGGAGACGTAGAAGGATTACACCACCTTCGAACTTCCAGAAACATATTCTGTGTTCTTATCTTTCTGCACTTGTTCTTTCATTCAAGCCATCGAGCCGCTCTTACAAATATAAACAGACCGTTCCGCACTTATACATTCAGTGGTCTGTTCTATAAAGGAGTTGATTAAGAAACATATTTCTTTCACTAATCCGAAAGAAATCACAATGGATTAAATTTTAGAAGGAGTGTTCATTCACCCCCCCTCCCCCTCTAAACACTCCGGACTGATCCTAACATTAAGTCAAGACATTTGTAAACGCTCTGAGATGTGGAATAGCCTAGAAACAGGCATGGGCGAGATGGATAGTCAAGTTTGTTTGATGTGTAGGGTTTGAGCCATGGATAACAGAGAACCAAAAGTCCGGAGCTTAAGATTAATTTGGTAAGCGACGGAATAGGACCTCAAAGGGGCTCTTGGATTGTAGAACAAGAGTGGGCATCCGATTGATAAGATAAACAGCAGTTTCAAGGGCATAAGCCCAAAATTTCAAAGCAAACCAGCGAAATGCAATAGAGCATGTTCAGTAGTGACACTGTGTCTGTGACACGTTCAGCTGTGCCATTCTGTTGAGGTGTGTGAGGGGCAGTGGTGAGCCAACTCAAAGTGTGTGCTGCAAGAATTGGTCGAAGGGGATAAAAAATTCCACCTCATTATCACTGTAGAATTTTTTTATAGAGTATCCAAATTGTTTCTCGACAAGAACTTTGAATTGCTGAAAGATAGATACAACTTGTGATTTAACAGTCATGAGAAATAGCCAGCAATATTTACTGTGACGATCAACCAACAATAAGTAATAGCGAAAACCTTTGTCAGAAGGCATATAAGTAGGTCCCCATACATTAGCATAAATATAGTGCAATGGATGCAAAATAATAAGGGAAGAATCATTAAACGATAACTACTCAATTTTATTAACGTTGCGTGCATCACAAACATTGTCAAAGATAGTTTTCTTCGCAGGAAGTGGTAAACTAAAATTTGAAATAATAAAGGAGCTCGTCCGAGAGGACGGATGACCCAGACGAGCATGCTAAGTTGAGGGAGACGTATGAAGACCAAGGTTAGCAAAGTGAGCGGTAGGCAGGACGTGGAAGGATGGCGAAAGTGAGATTGAAAGAATTCAATAGAAACATTATTGGATTTTTGAACTAATGAACTGATAATAAATTCTGCCAAGCTGATGCTACATAGAGGACATTTGGCAATGTAAAAGTACGAGTTGGAAACGGAAGAGTAGCAGTACCAGTTGAGTAATGGGAAGGCTAGAGCTATCAACAATTTGCACCTCATCAGTGCCATCATATTCAAAGTGAATAGTCAGATTATTTAAATCGACAGTTAAATTGTGAGAAGCACCAGAATCCATGAGCCATGGAGTTGGAAAATTCATACAAGGCTGGGTAGACATCTGAGTCATACGGGTGTTGGAAAATTGACTACTGGAAGACTGAGCCATATTAGCAGTAGCAGTTAATTGGCGACAGTAGGGACAATATGACCCGGATGGCCTCATAGTTGACATACTACCGGAGTGCGCTGCTGAGAAGACCATTGATTGGTATTATTTGATCGTGGACGGTTTGGACCACGGGAAAAGGACCCGCCACGGCTACGTTGTGGTTGAGAGTGGCTCCGAGACTGCTGGCCATGTCTTGGTGGTCCTCAGCTGTTGGTTTGCGAGATCCTTTAGATTGGGCATTGTTGGCAGACGCAACAAGGTTGGTTGTGGCAGATTCAAGGCGCCGAAGATAAAGTTCGTGGGCGGCTAATAATTCGTGCAGTTCATCGAATCGCAAGGAGGTCTCCCTGGCGTGAATTGGGGCAGCAATTCCCGATACATGGATCCAAGTCCGTTGAGGACGTAAAGAGTTATGTCATCATCGGAGACTGGTTTGTCAATGACAGCGAGTTTGTCAGCCTTAGATTTGATAAATTGAAGAAAGGTGCTCACGGATTGTTTACCAAGAGAGGCACGAGGCAAGTCATCTTTTATTTTCATGACTCGAGCACGTGATTTGTTGGCGTAGAGGCGAGTTAGTGTACTCCAAGCAGCAGCCGAGGTGGAGACAGAGGCAACAAGAGGGAATATGTCAGCGGCAAGCGAGCCAAAAATGGCTGTCAATAAGAGCTGGTCTTGCTGGAACCAAGCAAGGAACGATGGTGATGGTGCAGTAGCAGATCCACAGTCTGGACATGGAATAGAGCCATCGAGGAAACCAGTTAGATTATAACCATTAAAGAGGGCAATAACCTGTGTGCGCGATGAGGGAAAGTTTGACGAAGTTAGTTTAATGGGTATGTGGGTGTGTGCTGTGGTAGGACTAACAGCCATACATGTGATGATGGAAGAGGTATCTGATGAGGAATTGGTGGAGTCACTGGACATGACGAGGGAAGGCGGCTATGGTAGATGACAGACGATGGGTGGGAAAAAAAACGAATGGATTAGTTGTGATTCTCTTTTAGAGAGACCTGCTCGATACCATATAAATTATATAAGTTTTTTGGAATTGAACACTTTTCATTATACCGGTGACTCCTTTTTATAGGGTTTATAATAGTATTAATTAAGTATACAAAATCACAAAAGATTAGGAAAAAATATCTACAAGAATATTTGGAGGATATGATATGATCAAGGATATGATATGATCATGTGAAGATATGATATGATCATGTCAAGATATGATAGTATCATTCCTTAATACTCTGTGACAGGAAAAAGGGATAGAGATCTTTTTTGCATATTTTGTTTAATACGAGGGGTTTCAAAAAACAGAGAGATTTTTTTGGTCTTTTTATAACACATAAAGGTTTCATATAGAATTTAGGAAAATAGTGGTTTTTTTTTTCATATTTTGTTAATAAAAAGAAGCTTAGTATATATATATTCACTATAATACACATGGTTTTAGGCAATTTACCTTAAAAACATTTCGATTCGATAGCTCAAAATAAAATAATAATTATAAAAATTATTGGACACGCGGTTCTTCACTTTCAGATGAGTATTGCTTATTGTAATGATAGCTCTGACTTTGAAATTAAGCAGTGCATTGAAGTCTTGCAATATATGTCCATAACATTTCTCAACTTTAATTAAAAAATTCTCTTTCATTATGGTTTGTTTAATGATGTCCTTAAGGGTAATGCCCTTAGAGTCATCATCACCATTCATTTGGATTTTGTAAAAAAAAAAAAAAAAAAAAAAAGATTCCAAATGGATGGTGGATGATGCCCCTGAGGGCAGTGCCCCTTAAGGGCAGCAACAATAAACCTTTCATTATACATAAATAAATACTTTAGAATCGATTGCATGCGTGGCCTCACCTCTGCGATGTAGATCAATAATTCTTTCCCAGAATTCTGTATAATAATCCAGTGGCAGTTCATCATTACAATTTATTATATTCACCGCCTAACTTTAAATATGTATTAAATCTAATGCCTCTTATTATTTTGCAAGAGTAATTATTATTATATCAGATCAATTTTCATACAAAATAATCCAAAATTTTTGTTATTAATCCCAAATTTTATTATAATCAAAGATGACCTCAAATTCTCATATCCAATTATGAGATATATTTTGTTAAAACATAATTTCTGTCAGACTAAATTTGTTAAAAATTTTTATATGAGAATATTCTTGATTAAAAATAATTTTTGTGGGACTAAATTGATTAGTCGTAAAAGTTTGGGACTAGCATTGAAAAAAAGTAGAAGTTGACTTTTTTTTTTTAATTTACACATATATTGGGTTGAGAGTTGTCTTGTATTGGAAATTTAAAAACTATGCTAGCTCTTTATATATATAAAATTATATATTGTATTATATTTAATATATAATTATTATATATAAAATTTACCCATAAAATAATAATAATTATTATATTATATAAAATTATTATTATATAGTATATATATATATATAATTATTATTATATTATTTAAAATTTAAAAATATGAAAAATATGAATTCGTTTAGGAAACGAATTCACCTTTATTTTAAAAAATAAAAAACTAAAGTAGAAATCGTTTGTTCAAGAAACGAATCCCGAAATTTGATAAATGAATTTTTGTTACGTTAATTTCAATTTTTTTTTGTTTTTGTTATATTTTGATATTTTAGTCCCAATACAAGTGACAAAGGGAAAAGTGTTTTAAAAAAATGTTTGTTTCAAGAATACTGGCTTTATTTGAAGGAAAATGTTTTTATCATGATAATTATTATTGTTGTCAAATAATTTTTGTATTAAATTATAGAAACGATAAATTAGAAAAAATGCCCTAAGCAGTTCCCGTGTCATTGTAAGTTTGTTTCAGCACCCTACTATCTAATTTTTATTTATTTGAACTCTTCAATCTCATTAAAAGTCTACAATACCATCTCATTATATGTTATTTGTTCAATTTGATTCTCTCAATGACAATGACAACCATCGAAGAGACTCAATGTAAGAAATTCATACCATTTTTGGTTCTCAATATCAATTGCGACTTTTGTCTCCAAAATTTCAGTTTTGGTTCTTCTACAAGATCTGATTATTTGCAAATTATCGAGTTGATATATTTGCCAAGAAAATGAATGTTGGTGACTGGTTTGGTAAATTTCCTGGATTTATTGAACTGTGCATTTGATATTTATGGCACTTTTCTTCTCTGGAAGCAACAAAAATGAGCTTAAGCTTAGAGTTGCTGGAAGAATATGGAAAAGAGCAGCAGAATAAATATATAGCTAGCAGTATGGGTGGTTACCGGTTCGAACCGGTCCGGACCGGAACCGGCCGATTCCGGGCCCGTTATGGGCGGAACCAGTCCGATCCGATAAGGAACCGGATTCGGATCCGATTCTGGTTCCACCAGATTCGGTTCCGATTCCACCCGTTCCGGGTTGGACCGGTTCCAACCCGGAACCGGATTTTTTTTTTTTTAAGAAAAAAAGGGAAAAAGGAAAGGATTTATCGAATTTTTTTTTTTTTAAAAAAATGGATCTGGTTCCGGTTCAATCCGGAACCGAATCCGTTTGGTCCGGAAACTGGTAAGATACCGGATCCGGAACGGTAGAACCGATCCGATCCGATATCAAACCGGTTCGGGACCGGTTTAGCCCGGTTCCGATTTCGGACCGGACTAACCGGTCCGATAAGCACCCCTAGCTAGCAGGAAGAACAACAACAAGGGAAAGACAACTGTGGGTCCTCGTTACTTAATCCATTATATATCAAATCTATACACATATGTGAGTAGCATTGAAGTAATATACACACTGATTAAGAGTTTTACTATGTCAGTTGTTACAACATTTACAAAATCCTAACAAAAACCCCTCACATAACATAAAATACATGTACATCAGAACAACCTAAAGAAGTTCAACTCCTACTCTTTGGTTCACTCGCAGCAGAAATTGACTCACAATCCCGTCCTCCCACGTCTATGAGTCCCTACAGAAACACACACAACATGTGTATTAATAATCAACCATCTCAGTTCTATATCAATAAGAAAGACATAGTACGATAAATCATCATCGTAAACTCTCAACTGTGACTGTTATGTATCATGCATCACCAAATGCAAATATGTCATGACATGTCTCATTCATCATCCTGTTATAACGACGCATATATGATATTGCTTTTCCGTTGTCAGTGGAACCTCCTCACATCTTCATATTAGCAACATATATCATATATCCATCTCACAAGTTATAACAGTCCAAAATATACTCAACAAGAGGATATCTCACATGCCAACGTATATACTCAACAAGAGTATACCTCTCATGTCATCAACCTCAATAATATGAATGTATACCAACATGAATGTGTACTCATATGATTCCAACAATCATATAATGTAATCTCAACATATAGAAGCAACATCACATAAATTAGTATTCAATACTCGTACGTCAACACGTACCTCTTGTGCGACACAAAATATATGAACTCAGGCGTCAATGTTTAATTATTAATCAACTATATGTAACTCATGTCATTCCAATACATAACATAGCTCTCTTGCTACATGTTTAACAAACCATGTACATCAATTCATTGGTTCCAACTATATTTCATTCATTTCAACATGAATCTTATTCTTTTCATCATATGTCCACCACTCATACTCGGTTCCACCCGAACCCGAGTCCACATCATACAATAATGATTTCATAATTACTCAATCATCACATCAAACATATATGATTCATATCGAGGCATTACAATTCTCCTACTAATTGAATTTCATCCCCGAAATTTCATTAACATTATGACTGCAATACTACAACATATACTCAACTATATGTTTTAACACAGTAAAACTTGCAGTAATATGAATGCTCACCAGTATAAACAACAACATAAAACCATACCAGAAAATAAATCGGGATACTGTTGCATCATATGCTGCTCAGTCTCCCATGTTGCCCTCCTCGACACCCCGCATGTCCCACTGTACATTTATCATTGGGATTACTTTATTTCTTACTTTCAGTTCTGCTCTATCCACGATCTTAACTGGTCGTTCCACACATGATACGTTTGTATCCAACTGTACTTCAGACGGTTTGCAATATATGACTCGGATCTTGTTCATATTTCCTCAACAACGAAACATGAAACACATCATGAATACTACTCAATGATGGTGGTAGTGCCAATCCAATATGCCAATGTACCAATACGTTGCAACACCTCATATGGACCAACATATCATAGTGACAACTTTCACGCATACCAAATCGTGCTACACCTTTAAAATGTGAGACTTTCAAGAACACTCTGTCACCAACTTGGAATTCAAGCGGTCTACATCGCTTATTCGCATAAGCGGCTTGTCTATCCTGAGCAGCTTTTAATTTCAATCTGATCAGCTTCACTTCTCTTCCATTTCACGTATCATATCAGGTCCAATTATAGAAGACTGATCAACATCATCCCAATACAATGACGATCTACATCGTCGCCCATACAATGCCTCAAACGATGTCATCTGTCTACTAGTCTGATAACTATAATTGTACGAGAAACTCAACTAATGGCAACGACAATTGGCATGAGTTATCAAACTCAATACACATGCACATAACATATCCTCAAGAGTCGTGTATCGTACGCTCTGTCTGTCCATATGTCTGAGGATGATAAGTTGTACTCAACCGTACTTCAGTCCCCATTGCTACATGTAATCCTTCCCAAAAAATGAGAAGCAAAACTGGGATCTCGGTCCGATACAATCGAAACTGGTATTCCATGTAGTCTCACTACATTTTGAATATATAACTGAGCCACTCTCAAGTAGGTAACGTCATACTGTACGGTATGAAGTGAGCTACTTTCGTTAATCTGCCAATTACCACCCAAATAACATCAAGCCAGAAGAAGTCATTGGCAAATGGGTTACGAATCCATTGTAAACATATTCTTATTTCCGTTGAGGAATTTCTAAACTCATAAATTCCCCTCCTGGTTTCACATGTTGACAAACAAGACATCTCTTCACAAACTCAAGTACATCTTGTTTCATGCGTTTCCACCAGAACTTGGTATACAAATCTTTATACATTTTATTTCCTCTAGGATGTATTACTATATCTACTACATCGTACTACGTTGTAGTAGTTCTTGGCGTAGTCCCAATGTAGCAGGCACTACACAACGTTTTTCATATTTCAGACTTCCATCACTTGCTATAACAAACTGAGATGTTTGTCCTTGACTTATCATTTCTTTCCAGTGTTGTACTTCATCATCATAGGTTTGTGCCGTTCTGATCGTCTCAAAGATATCGGGTACAACCCAATGTTGATACCATTACTGGCACTGTCACTGTATCAAACTCATATCCCAATCTTTAACAAGAAGTCATCAAAGCTGACAAATGAATCATATCATTAGCAGTGTATTGTCCCTTTCGACTTAAGGCATCAGCTGTCAGATTGGCCTTTCCTGGATGATATTCGATCATACAATCATAATCTTTCAGAGATCCATCCATCTCATTTGCCTCATATTCAACTCTGTCTAAGAGAATAAAAAACTTCAAACTTTTATGATCTGTGTATATGGTAAAAGACTTATTTCAATATAAATAATGTCGCGTTATCTTTACAGCA
>CAJQUN010001089.1:0-108852 GCA_907163345.1 Haberlea rhodopensis | reverse complement strand
ATACCAATACACAAAATCCCATAATCATAATAATGAAATTCATAATTTACAACAAAGGTAAATGCTAATGAATTTAAATGATACTCCCTGGATGGCAACATCCTCATCCGGGATTCCGTGTACTGTCCCTGTTCTCACAACATCAAACTCATCAAATCTCATAAATCAGTAAATCAACACATTGATTTACACATCGCATGCCTGATCCTCGAATATCAACATATAGTGATTACAAATTCATTAAACATGCAATTACAGATATCACAATATCTAATACTGATTTCACAACCTTGCTATCAATCACAGATAGCTCAATGCCTTAGCATTTATTTTACCATTCCTTCATTATACTTAGACATCTCAAGTGTCTTATAATGAATACATGAGTCTACAAACCTAGACATCTCAAATGTCTCATAATGAATACATGATTCTACGAACCTAGACATCTCAAATGTCTTACGAAGAATGCATGATTCTACAAACCTAGACATCTCAAATGTCTCATAATATAGTCATATAAATCCAGTACCCCATATATCATGCAAGAGTCATCCTACTCTAGTGTCACGCACGCTACAAGCGGCGATATCAAGATTTGGGTCATTCCTTGGCTATATCAACATATATGTATAACCATACGCAAAACATTCAATGCAATCAAAAACACCTTATGCATTTCACATATATATAGTAATGCTCGTACGTCGCACGTACCTTAAATCTCCGAAGTCCGAGCCAAGCCTTGCTCGAGTTCCATGCCCCGAGGAATGATGTGCTAACACGATAAATAATTCACAATTATTTACGAACATGCAACCTATGCTCAAGCATATCCATATCCCTCACAACATTGTCAATACACGACAATTATCCTCTTAAAAGACCCGGGGCAGGGTACATGCAGGGAAGGAATAAATGAGACAATCGAAATTTGTTCAAGAATGCCCTACAAAAATCGAACCTCAATCTCACAATTTCGAACCCAATTAAATACCATAATTCATCTAAAATGTCAATTAATCAACCCATAGCATGAATAATCATCCCACATGCCAAACCCCCAAATTCGAAATCCAAATCCCTAAAATTCGAAACCCAAGAAGCATCATAATGCATCTACAACATGAATTTATCAATCCATAACAAGAATCACCACAACCCTTCCAAAACCCCCAAAATTCGAACCCACTTCAAGCATACAACCAAAATTTCGAACCAATCCCACCAACAACAATAATCCGAACAAATCGAACACAAAAATGGCAGGGAATTGCACGAAAATAACGAAAAAGGGGTTAGGAAGATTACCCAAACGAAATCGGAAGAAATCGGACGAAAAATCGAAGAACCCTAGAAATTGGGGATCGCCGCTCTTTCTCAAAATTCGACCTCAAATCGCGATGAAACTTTCAATTGGCAGAGGGGAAAGGAGCGCCTCGTCGAGACGAAGCCGTGGGTAGGTCGCACGCGCCGATCGGCGGCCGGACGGCGGCTGGCGGAGCGCCTGAAACGGCGGGGGTGCAAGGGCGACGGGAATCGCGGCTGCGGGAGAGAGGGGGAGGAATTGGGGCTGAAATTGAAATTATGTCTAAAATTTGGGTTTTAAATGGTATTTATAGCAAAAATACCCCGAAAAATTAATAGCCCCACAAATACATCATGATTCCTTAAAAATCATCTGTTTTCAAAAACTCTCTCTCTAACTCCAAAATCCCCTACCGGTGCTCACCCAGCACCCGAGATCCCGAGACACATCAAAAACCCAACTCTTAGGTTTTACACCGTAATGTGAATACAATCTCAACCTCTGGATCCAACGATCCCAACTGCCCAAATAAACGAGCCCAGAAGGCCCAACACCTCGATTAAATCCCAAATCGCCACGTAAAACCACTTAGGGATTATTAATACTACGGGATTAACACCTATAATCCCTGGTCATCACAATATCCCCCACTAAAAGAATTTCGTCCTCGAAATTAGCACTGGTGTATCACGTAACACCCAGGCTGCACAACAACATGAAGCCATAACATCGATTCCTGACCATATCAGAATCGTATTAATAAACGCGAGGATACTTACCTCTCATCTAACTCTGAAACAGAGCGACATACCAAAACCAACATATCACCCAAGAGGTAAAACGTACCTCGATGCGGGTCATCCCAGAAGTCAGCCTCTCATGACTGCAAATCAACCAATACTTACGACTGTAGATCGGACAGTCATCCTTTGATCTAATACAACAGTACGAACACATCCTGAATGACACCTCAACCGTAAGAACGTTGACCTCGTGTCAAACTCTGGAGTGGAATAGACTTCCAAATCCATCATAACGTCGAAGAGCGTCAGCACAACTCAACGCTAACAGTCCAAAAGCAGTTAGTCAACTGAAACTGCAAGGATTCGAATCGCTCTTGATTCTATCGTAGATATCATCCAATGACATCTTTACCAAGACTCTCGATGTCTAACATACATCGTTACGAGGGAAACACTAGTACAACTACGGTGTACACATACCAAACCTGGTTTCCACTTTCAAACTTCCTCCATCGAAGGAGTAGTCGCCTCATTGCAACTTAATTTGGGCAACTCACGGCCACAAATTCAAACAAAAGACATCTCACAAGATGTCCACCTCCGGATGTTCCAAGAATCACGTTCTGATCATAAATAACAACCGAGACTCCGCAGAGTTTAAATTCTTAAGGGGCATGCAATAAACCCATTGCATCCTCAACGCTTGTGTCGTCAGCGACACTCAACCAATCCGAAATCCTGCCATCCCTTGAAAATCCTCGGATTTAACAATCCAAACTTGGGAAGGCTGTCGCATAACTCGAAGGAAAACACCAATAAGGGAAATACCTTAACCCTCACAAGAAAATCCCTCCTCAAGGGAGTCAACTAACTTCACGATCATTCCTCATAATCATCGTGCCATGGAGATTCCCAATCTCAAGGTGTTCCATATCTCACATCAGAGATTTAACCATCCAAAAATAGCATAACTCTATGCTTAACAGAGAGGAAATCAATAACTGGCATCCGTATACTCACCGGTATACCTGCCTAAGCACTGACATCACATGCATACTTAATGCACTCGGCTCGGGTATCTACCACATATCCCTAAGCCCCAAACACAACCGTCAATTCTGAGTCATTCCTTACTCAGTGGAGGATGAAAATCGACGATTAACAATACACGGTGTGATTCCCAAGATCAACACCACTTGCACCAACTTACCGAATCTTTCAAGATTCCCAAATAGGTATAATACTACCTCCTTCCTCGCAAGGGAATTGCCATCGAACTCGAGATCCACAAGTCTCGAACCATCGTTCGGAAAAACTGGATACAATAACACCCATTGTATCCCAATACACGGGTTCCTTTAGATTGAGTCAATAACAACCTGATGACTCTCTTGTTGGTACTCCAACATCCTGAGCTGTCCCAGACAAGTCTCCAAGATTAAACATAAACGTATACACGTTTCAGCGAGGCATGAACAACCTTAACCTCAATGACATGGTGACTACTAGAGTCCACCACAATCCTCATCGTATCACCTTACGATTTGCCAAACTTGGTTCCAACGAGCAGTGTAACGGCTCTAGCAAGCCCATCATGGTGCTACACACACGCGGCAGACAACCTAGTCTCTGCCTCTTTAGGTTTACCTCAAACCTACCAATAAGACGGACGTTTCCACATGGTATAACATACTATGGGAGAAAACTCAATAGAGTAGTGGGTCTTTATCCAACATTCCTCAATGCCGATACACCCTGGACAACCCAATGTCCCTATGTACTTAACATAACCTGATCCTACTCCCTTAGGACCCATCCTACACCCTCAAGGGTGGTGTGACCATGTCCACCACATGTCACATCGACAGAAAGCGAGTACTTTCCTCCATGATTACTCCTGTCGTCAAATCACATGGCCAAAAGCCACTCCAACGAACATACCTCAAGGGTATCACCACTCGTAAAATGATTACCCCCAAACATAAGCTGCGGTACAATCACATGTACAGCGCATCCAACCATTCCTCGAGCAACCCGCTCGGTATAAGGGTCACGTCCATCGGTGTCGCACACACCACCTTGTGCTCGGTACTGGCACCCAAGGCATACCACTGAATACGTATACTCAACGCATCGATCATCGTAACGATGATGCATGTCTAATAAGACATCTCCTACACCATCGTCATCGTCATCCCGTGACGACACATGCCAACTCATGGCATCTAAAATATTGCCCACTAGTGACGATACATGTACATCAGCGTATGTCATCCACTATCATGCTAGTAAAATAGGCATAATAAAACATGTATATCAATGCATGCCAGCTACAATAAAGCTAATAAAATAGCAATATCTCATACCTCATCGCTAGTGATATAGCGTCATACCTGTCTCCGTCGCTCAATAATAGTGCGTAATCAGCACCCATCGCTCGAAGGCGGCAAAATCCTGTGCTGAGTACATAGCGGCAAAATCCCTCGCTATAGAATCGACGGCATGACACCTCGTCATATAATAAGTGGCATGAAACCTCGCTATATACCTGAGTATGAATCATCGTCCACATAGTAGCGGAAAGAGGCATCGCTATCAATACACCTGGCGGAATGAACCATCGCCAATAGATATAGCGGAATGAACCATCGCTATAAATACTCCTGGCGGAATGAACCATCGCCAATCAATATAGCGGAATGAACCATCGCTATCAATACACCTGGCGGAATGAACCATCGCCAATAGATATAGCGGAATGAACCGTCGCTATAAATACACCTGGCGGAATGAACCATCGCCAATAGATATAGCGGAATGAACCATCGCTATCAATACACCTGGCGGAATGAACCATCGCCAATAGATATAGCGGAATGAACCGTCGCTATAAATACGCCTGGCGGAATGAACCATCGCCAATAAATATAGCGGAATGAACCGTCGCTATAAATACGCCTGGCGGAATGAACCATCGCCAATAAATATAGCGGAATGAACCGTCGCTATAAACCGTGTCCTCATAGAGAAATGAATATAAATCGACACAGCGGGACACATCACCGCTATCATCCGTGTCATCACATAGGAATGAATCATCATCCTAACAAGCGGCATCTCATCCTCGCTTCTTCATACAAGCGGTATATCATCCTCGCTTCGTATGGCATACCCCGCCTCCATGTGCAAGCGAGCATCCCCGCCCGCTCCACATTTTTAGCGGTCAAGCATAAGTATAAAAATTCTCACTGTCATAAGCAGGACTCCTGGAATGTATAATCATCATTCCTTTTTTATACTCCATATTTCCTGTAACCTGCAACCATCAGGGTTAACAACAATAGCCATATACGCTATGCATCCACATTCAATTCATAATAAAAACACATTATGAGAATGTATGGTTTCACAAATAAATGTCATGATAGCCTTCTTTAAATCCTTATTTCATCCTGAGCCCTTATCATTAGTACATTTTAATGCTTCTTGCTACTCCAGGAAAGCGGAATTCTTCCTCGCTTCCACTGGACTTTAGCGTTGCTACTCCATGTAAGCGGAACTCTTCATCGCTTCCAATGGACTTTAGCGTTGCTACTCCATATAAGCGGGACTCTTCATCGCTTCATATGGACTTTAGCATAAGCCATTAAAATCCTTACTAAGATAACTTTGACTCAAGACATGCATATGCAAAAACAATGCACAATAACATATATCATAACCTCAATGCACCACTTTGCATTCATCATGTGTCAACAAGACAACGTAAAATACATGTTACCTCGGAAATATCCTTTTATCTGATTTTCTTAAAACCAGCTTCCTTGGCACATAACACACGGAGTGCCAGACATCCCCATAAATGTCATCCTATCGTGTTCCACACGATTCCTGCAACCACAATGGTTAGCAATACCACTTTTCATATCATAATAGCACATAAACAATTTGCTATGTCATACAACATTAATGCCATCATGCATAAATATGTGCTATCAATAACTTCCTAGGCCCTTAACAGCCCCAATGAGCAACCTGGCTCTGATACCACTAATGTAAGGACCCCAAGCCCTTAAAACCTTGATTAGTGTATTAACCACTATGTGTGGTACATGCTTTCTATAAAATGTCAATCGGGAAGCTCTGATGATACTTAATCATTGCCTGTCAATAAAAGACTCATATGTTTGCCCTTTACCAACCCCTTGGTGCCGCTTTTCACATTGTAAACTTTTACAAAAATTTGGGCAGAGTCTCCCCATAAATAGAGCTATCCCAAAACAGAGTACAACACATAACAAAATTCCCGGCCAGGGAACACATAATACTCAACAGAAAGCAGTAATACAAGTAGATTCCCAGCCAGGGAAGACACCACACATATGTCAACAAAAGTGGGTTCCAACACCCACATAATACACCAATGACTCTCATATCATTCTAGCAATTCAACCTAATTGCATGCAACCTTAAATGAAAGAGAGAAAGGCTCATGCCTTTATATACAATCCATATACAAGTATAATCGTGCTCACATGCGAGCATCATGAATATGAATATGTATAAATCCTCAGGTGTATATATAGGTACTCTATACGATACCGTGCTCCATCAAGCCCTGGTACCACGATCCTGGGAGTACCTCAAATCAACAGCTCGAGCTCAGCTCCATAGCCATCGATGTACCTGTCCACCTGTCCCAACAGAGACAGCCCCCAACGGGGTGAGCATACCAATACACAAAATCCCATAATCATAATAATGAAATTCATAATTTACAACAAAGGTAAATGCTAATGAATTTAAATGATACTCCCTGGATGGCAACATCCTCATCCGGGATTCCGTGTACTGTCCCTGTTCTCACAACATCAAACTCATCAAATCTCATAAATCAGTAAATCAACACATTGATTTACACATCGCATGCCTGATCCTCGAATATCAACATATAGTGATTACAAATTCATTAAACATGCAATTACAGATATCACAATATCTAATACTGATTTCACAACCTTGCTATCAATCACAGATAGCTCAAATGCCTTAGCATTTATTTTACCATTCCTTCATTATACTTAGACATCTCAAGTGTCTTATAATGAATACATGAGTCTACAAACCTAGACATCTCAAATGTCTCATAATGAATACATGATTCTACGAACCTAGACATCTCAAATGTCTTACGAAGAATGCATGATTCTACAAACCTAGACATCTCAAATGTCTCATAATATAGTCATATAAATCCAGTACCCCATATATCATGCAAGAGTCATCCTACTCTAGTGTCACGCACGCTACAAGCGGCGATATCAAGATTTGGGTCATTCCTTGGCTATATCAACATATATGTATAACCATACGCAAAACATTCAATGCAATCAAAAACACCTTATGCATTTCACATATATATAGTAATGCTCGTACGTCGCACGTACCTTAAATCTCCGAAGTCCGAGCCAAGCCTTGCTCGAGTTCCATGCCCCGAGGAATGATGTGCTAACACGATAAATAATTCACAATTATTTACGAACATGCAACCTATGCTCAAGCATATCCATATCCCTCACAACATTGTCAATACACGACAATTATCCTCTTAAAAGACCCGGGGCAGGGTACATGCAGGGAAGGAATAAATGAGACAATCGAAATTTGTTCAAGAATGCCCTACAAAAATCGAACCTCAATCTCACAATTTCGAACCCAATTAAATACCATAATTCATCTAAAATGTCAATTAATCAACCCATAGCATGAATAATCATCCCACATGCCAAACCCCCAAATTCGAAATCCAAATCCCTAAAATTCGAAACCCAAGAAGCATCATAATGCATCTACAACATGAATTTATCAATCCATAACAAGAATCACCACAACCCTTCCAAAACCCCCAAAATTCGAACCCACTTCAAGCATACAACCAAAATTTCGAACCAATCCCACCAACAACAATAATCCGAACAAATCGAACACAAAAATGGCAGGGAATTGCACGAAAATAACGAAAAAGGGGTTAGGAAGATTACCCAAACGAAATCGGAAGAAATCGGACGAAAAATCGAAGAACCCTAGAAATTGGGGATCGCCGCTCTTTCTCAAAATTCGACCTCAAATCGCGATGAAACTTTCAATTGGCAGAGGGGAAAGGAGCGCCTCGTCGAGACGAAGCCGTGGGTAGGTCGCACGCGCCGATCGGCGGCCGGACGGCGGCTGGCGGAGCGCCTGAAACGGCGGGGGTGCAAGGGCGACGGGAATCGCGGCTGCGGGAGAGAGGGGGAGGAATTGGGGCTGAAATTGAAATTATGTCTAAAATTTGGGTTTAAATGGTATTTATAGCAAAAATACCCCGAAAAATTAATAGCCCCACAAATACATCATGATTCCTTAAAAATCATCTGTTTTCAAAAACTCTCTCTCTAACTCCAAAATCCCCTACCGGTGCTCACCCAGCACCCGAGATCCCGAGACACATCAAAAACCCAACTCTTAGGTTTTACACCGTAATGTGAATACAATCTCAACCTCTGGATCCAACGATCCCAACTGCCCAAATAAACGAGCCCAGAAGGCCCAACACCTCGATTAAATCCCAAATCGCCACGTAAAACCACTTTAGGGATTATTAATACTACGGGATTAACACCTATAATCCCTGGTCATCACATTATATATATACCGTCATGTGTTTGACGATGAGGTTATGGATGTCGTTGACATGTACCGTCGTATGTTTGACGATGATATTTGAATGTCATATGTTGACATATACCGTCACGGGATGGCGATGATATAGATGGTGTTCTATGTAGACGTGTAGCGTCGTTTTGGTGAATAATACATTCTTGTTTATGTATTTGGTTGTATGGTTTGAGTGCCGATGGTGGGCACATGGTAGAGTTTGGGTCACTAGTTGATGAGACCTTTTGCCGAGCAGGTTTGCTCGATGGCACATTGGATGCATTGTACCGGTGAGGGTACCGCATCATGTTATAGAGGTAAATATTTGTCGAGCAGTGATACCCTTGGGTATGCTCGCTGGGATGGCTAAGGCCAAGTGATTAGTGGTAAGAGTAGTCATTGCGGAAACTACTCGCTTGTTGTTGTGATGAGGGGTAGGCATGGTTACACCCACCCTGAGGGTGTGGAATAAGTCCTAATGGATTAGGATTGCATGGTAGTTAAGCCAGGACACCTGGATGTCCATTGTGCTTGGTGTTTTATAGATATGTTGTGTGATGACCCACAACTCTAATGGTTTGTACGGTATTGTATACTGGGTTGAGACGTGTGTCATGTTGGTAGTTGGTATAAGCCCATGGGGCCAGCGAATCGCTAGTCAGGTATGGTTGCAGTACTTTGGTGGGCTTGTGTTAGCCTTTATGCTGCTCGTAGGATTCGAGATGGGTGAATCGTATGGCGATACGATGAGGGTTATGATACACTCTTGTAGTCTCTATGTGGCATGGTGATTGAGGTAGGGAATACCTCACGGGGACGTTTATACGCCATTGTTTTGAGGGACTTGTACTGGGACAACTCAATTTTGTTGGTATTACCAACGTGAGTGTCAACAAGTCGTTGTTAGCTCTAGTTGAGCATCCTTGCATATGGCATGCAATGGGAGTCACAATGGTTTGTGAGATATAGTTAGTGGGGTGACACTACTCTATTGATTTTGTCTCTTGGAGAGATCTGGATTGTACTGTCTTGGAGACAGAATCAGCCATGGTAAGCATTACTGGTGTTGGACCAAGTAATGGATTTCTTACCTCGGTGAGACGTTTGAGGAGACGTCTCCGGGGAGATTCTCGATTGTGGAGTACTATGGCATTAGTACAGAGCATCGTTGGGATGTGTATACATGGCGTATACGGATTTTGGATCGGGTAATGGTGGTATTGATGCACTACTCTAACCAGTTGTGTATTTCTGGGTTCCGGGATATGTTTTGGTATAAATATATCCAGGTCTTCCGAACGGTGGTTCGAGGATTGGAGGATCATGGATTCATGACTTTTTCCTTGAGAGAAAGGCGGTATTATGATACCTACCGGTTGAATCTTTTGGGGAGATTCGTTATTTTGGTTCGTGTGGTGGTGATGTTGAAATCACACCCTTTGGTTTTGGTTTGTCAACCATCATTCTCCGTGGGGTGAGAATAATCGAGGTTTGACAGTTGGTTTGGGGATTTGGGTATGATTGGAGATACCCGAGTCTATTGCATTGTGTATGCATGTTGTGATTAGTGTTTGGGCATGTATGCCGTGAGTGTATGCGAATGCCAACGTTATTTTGTTCATTGTTGAACGTCGAGTTTGTATGCTTGGTTTGGTGAATCTCCGGTGTGAGATTGTGGAACCTCGAGATCGGTAATCTCGATGGCACGATGCATTCTGATGAATGATCGTGAGGGTTGTTTGACTTCCCATGAGGAGGGATCGTCGTGTTTTGGAATCATGGTAATTCTTGTTGGATAATTCGATAGCCTTCCTATTTTAGGATTGTTGGATCCAAGGATAAATGAGGGATGGCCGAGATTCGGGTTTGTTTAGTGTCATGGTTGACACGTGTGTTGGAATGCAATTGTTTGTCTTGCGTGTCCCATGTGGAACTTGAGACTTTGTGGGGGTCTTGATGGTGTGTCAGGACCAAGATATGGTTTCTTGGAACACACCGGTGTAAACATCCTCGGAGATGTGCTTTGTGTAGATCGGTGACCGTGGGTAACCCGATCCGGGTTGCAAGTGATGCAACTACTCCTTTGGAGGAGATGGACTGGGAAGCAAAAGCCGGATTTTTTGTGAGTATACTGTTGTACACTAGTGGTCCCCATCACGACGATGCGTGTCAAGCATCGTGGGCAAGTGATGAATATCACGGAGTTATATCTATGTCGGGACCAAGGAAGGTTTGGTTGATTTTCAGTCATGGTGGACTGACTCCTAGGACGATTCACGTCGAGGTATGTTGTTATCTTTCGGGTTTGTATTGGTTTTGGCGTCTGCTCTATTTTAGAGCTTGGTGTGAGATGGACGTTCTCGCAGTTGTTAATTCGATTCTAATGTGGTCCAGAATCGGGGTCATGGCTTTGTTTTGTTTGTGTAGTCCTGGTGTTACGTGGAGTACACCGGTGCAATTTCGAGGACGAAATTTTATTAGTGGGGGATAATTGTGATGTCCGGGGATTAATGGTGTTAATCCCGGTGTGGTATTAATCCTTGATGGATTTTTAATTGTGGCAATTAGGAATTAATTGCGGTTTTGGGTCTCCCGAGGTTGTTAAATCGGGCATTTGGGATTGTTTGATCCAAAGGATGAGATTGTATTCTCATTTTGGTGGAAAACCTATGAATTGGGTTTTTAGTGGGACTTGGCGTCCGGGGTGCCCTATGTTGGGGCCAGTCTGGGATTTGATGTTGGAGAGAGAGTTTTTGTAAACAGATGATTTTTAATGAATCATGATGTATTTGTGGAGGTATTGGTATTTTGGGGTATTTTTGCTATATATACCAGTTGGACTCGGGATTCCGTCATTCGGAATCCATTTCTCTCCTCTCCTCTCCCTCACGCCACTCTCTCACCCCAAACCCTTCCCCTTTCCCTTTGATGGGCAAAATCGATGGAGGCTCGTCCTATGAGCCGGATTTCTCGAAGATAAGTTGGTAAGTTTCTTCCCCTCGTCATTGTCTTCGATTTGATAGTGGTATGGTGTGTTATGGTTGAGCTTTTGGGTTGGATTTGTGTTTGGGGGTTTTGGGTTAAAATCTAAAATGTTGATTTTAGTGTTTTTATGGAGTTTAAATGTTGTATTTGAGGTGTTGATGGTGTATGGGGTGTTGGTTTTGAGTTTGGGTGTCAAAAACACCATGGAAGCTCGAATTTTTCAAAAAATCGCAAGTGGCGATCGATCGTCGAGGGATAGCGATCGATCGCGACGAGCAGTCCAATTTTTGAAGGCGATGAACAGTGTTGGCGATCGATCGCGAGTAGGCACTGGTTGGCCACTGGAGTGTGGCGATCGATCGCGGTAAATGTGGTGATCGATCGCCACCCGAAGGAAATTGGTTTTTTTTGGAATTTCTGGAAAATGTCGGGATTTTGGAACCGGGGTTTAAAGGGGCCGTTTTCGGGGCAATGTCTACATTCCAATGGGAATGCTATGCTTTTAAAATGGATTGGTTGGAGCCAAAATTAATTAACGGAATTCCCGGTTGAATTCTGGGATATCTTTTAAACTTGTTAAATGATATATTTTGGGTATTATGCATGCTTAGCCGGGGGGCTTCTATTTTGGTAATCGTCATGGATTGACGATGGGTTTTGAGGTTGCAAACGTGCGTGGGCACGTGATCGCATGCTTATTCTTGATTGTGAGTTGTTTATGTGTTTTAGCACATATTTCTCGAGGCATGGAACTCAAGCAAGGTTTGGCTTGGACTACGGAGACTTAAGGTACGTATGACGTACGAGCATTGTCTATTACAGTGTTGCAACTGTGAAATGCATGGTGTGTGATAATTGTACTAAACGGGTATTGGAACACATGGTGTGTGGTAATTGCATTATATGGACATTGAAATATGTGGCATGTGGTAATTGCATCGAATAGGTATGGAAATGCATGGTGCATGATATTTACTATGAATGGATAACGATATGCATGGTAAATGGTATTTGCGTCAAATGGTTATACATTGGGAACCATACGGTGCCGCTATTGAGTGAGCAATGATTTGGGATGCCGTCGCCGTTGAGCGACCATCGGTTATGACGCCGCTAGTGTTTAGCGTGCCCGAGGTTTAGGATGCCGCTATCGTGGAGCGAGCAATGAAATAGGAACATGGAATCCTTGAATTGGTTTATGTGATATTTATGGTCTTTTATATAATGATTCTCTTATATTGATTATGGAACTGGCATAACAGAACGGTATTAGTTAATCTATGTGGCGATTAACTGGCTTTGGGAATTTGATGAGTTTGGTTATTTTGAGAACAGGGACAATACAGGGGATCCCGGATGAGGGTGTTACCATCCAGGGAGTATCATTTAAAGTATGGCATTTACATTCTGTATTTGAATTGCAATGTTATGGTTATTGGATTGGTGGTATTGGTATGCTCACCCCGTGTGGGGGCTGTCTCTGTTGGGGCAGGTGTTATAGGTGTAGCAGCAGCTTTGGAGTTGAGCTCGGACAGTTGATCTGAGGTACTTCCAGGATCGTGGTACCAGAGCTGGTTGGATAGGCACATAGATCCAGAGCTGAGATCGAGTTGCGCTTGGGAGGTGCTCCCAGGGTTGAAGTGCCAGTAATGGTATCCGGTAGAGTCTTTTATACATTAGATACACGCGTGTTCATTGGGTACTCTTACATGAGTACATTTTACGTGTATATGGAATGTATAAATGGACTACGGCTCTTCTCTATTCATTATGGTTGCATGCATTTAAATACGGAATTGCTAAATGAACTAAGAGCATGTTAGTGTATTATGAGGGTGCATGTTATATGAATAATCTTGGTTGGGGAATATGAATATTATGTGGATTGAATGCAAGAAATTTTCTGGATAGCATATGGTGTTGCACTTGCATAAGGTTTTTCCCATGATAATATGATTATATGCACCAATGGTATGGCTTACCACACTAATAATGGGTTAAGGACACGGGGGTCCTTACACAACACATCAAGGCTACCCAAGTTACAAAATGTCATTGACTCAACATAACCTATGAAATGTGATAATATTAACCATGTAACTTAATCAATTTTATATTTCACGATCCCCAAGTAGACTATAATAAACGAATATATCGATATCACATATCGACTCATTCGAGCATGGCCATGCATTTTACTCTCACTTGATCAAGGGTCCAAACACTTCTCCTGTTATATAGGAGGGACAAATCCTATCTTGATCACTGAACATCCCTTTACATAATTTGTAGTGTATCTGTAAGACCCCGTTATCTAAACAAGATTCTAAGGTGCAATTAAGAGAACTAATCATTCATAAATCAGAGTATTAGGCTGTGTTGATAATCCTGAGCTTAAGAGATTACAGTACCAAAAGTTCAAAAAGGAATTATACATATTCCTAACAAAAGGTTACTAAACTGTAGCTTTACTCTACTCTTTGTAGAAGCTATACAAAAGTAATTCTCTATTCTGATAATCCTGTAGCACTCCTTACAGCTCAGCGTATCAACCCCGACCCTGGTTCTCCGTGTCAAAAGCACCTACAAAGACAACCCCCAACACATGAGCACATCATAGTTAATATTCAACATAATGTAAAGCATAAATGCATAAATCATAGGCATTGGATACTTCCTGAATTCCAATTAAAACGCCCATTTTGGTTGTCCCTGTACCATAACTCATAATCAAATCAATACATGATATTATGGTTTCTTTAAATAAATGTCATGACATAACTTCACTTCTTAAATCTTTACTTCAATCCTTAGTCAGTTTATCATCAATGTATTTTAATGCCCCCCGCTTCATAACTTTAGAACAAGCGGTCCTCCCCTCCCTCGCTTCTTCATACAAGCGATATTTCTATCCTCGCTTCGTATGGTAAACCTCGCCTCCATGTGCAAGCGGACCTACACCCCTCGCTCCACATTTTTAGCGGTATATAGCGGTAAGTATTAAAATCATCACTGTGATAACCGTGACTCGTGGAATACACACCAAATGTTCCACATCATACATATGCAACAACAATGCATAACAACATGTATCGTACTCATAATGCACAAACTTGCATTTATCGTATGTCAAATAATGAACATATAATACATGTTAGCGTTGGGTGCCCGTACGTCGCTTACGTACCTTTCCAAAATATGGTATGTTGCAGGACTCTATCCCCTGCGTTGTGTGGCTATCTGTGAAGGCTCTACACCAGTGTACAACACAATATTAGATGCCAATTTATAGACCAAAATCAAAAAATCCAACAAAAACATCATTTTCCACTATTCAGCAGCTGGCGATCGATCGCTGCATCGAGGCGATCGATCGCCAGACTTCACTGGCTCGAGGCGATCGATCGTTCCATTTATGGCGATCGATCGCCTGCCTTCGATTTTAGCTACTGTCCTTCGGCGATCGATCGCTGCGTTTGTAGCGATCGATCGCCACACGCTGTGTGCGCGATTTCTCCAGATTTTTCAAACACCCATCTTCAAACCATCCAATCTAGCATATAAGACATACAACATGCTTGAACAAACATGCTAAGAGCTACAATGTACTACCGTGCATGTATTCGAAACAAAGTTTTTCCCAAACTTAAACCCACATGCATCAAAATCGCCAAACTCTATCAGTACTCACCCAAGCTCTCTGAAAAAAACAGGGTATCATAATTTTTTTCCAGAATTTTCGAGCACCACTTTTCATACCAACAGATCCACCCAATTAAACATACATCATGTTCAAATAAACATGCTAGGAGCTTCATAATAACACCATGAAGTACTTAAATCAAAGGTTTAACAAAACCTACACTTACATACCATTTCTACACAATAACTTATCACAACTCAACACACAAATTAACCAAAACAAGCTATGGTTTCCTTACCACTTTTGCTCCTCTTTTTAGCAAGGTTTTACACCAATAAATGTCAAGCCTCCTCCTCCTCCTTGGCAGCTGGATGATGGACGAAAATGAGGGAAGGAATTGGGGGAGAAATGAGTGATAGAGGTTGAGTGGTGGGAGGTTAAAGTGAGGGGTATGGGTAGCTGAAATGGGTATGTGTTGAGGGGGGTGGTTGGGTGGTGGGTGGTGGGTGGTGTGATGTGTTATGTTTTGGTCCCGATATTTAGCACGATGATTAAAATATCCTCACATGATATTTTATAGTATTTAAGCAATAAACTACCTCCAATTCCAATTAAACATGCTTCACCAAAACGAACAACACCCACCCCAAATAATCATGCCATAACCCAAATTCCCAACATATAACACATGCACCCTGAAATGCATTTCTCAATATAAATAAATCAACTCCATAATTTAACACCATAATCCTCATAACTTAATTAATGTTTAAAAGCACATAATCATTTCGGGAATATCACAATACTCCCCTACTTATAAGATTTCGTCCTCGAAATCAGCATGCACTTACCCAAACGAAACAAAACATAAATCACTCTGAACTTTGACCATAGGAATAAATTTGTTTCGTTGTCTGCGATCTGCCCGATCCAGAATCGTGATAGGCCGCTCTACATAGGAAACATCGGACTCTATCTGAACCTCAGAAGGTTGCAACACATGAGAAGGATCTGGCTCGTACTTCCGCAACATAGACACATGAAACACATCGTGTATGCCAGACAGTGAGGGGGGGTAAAGCCAATCGGTATGCCAGAGTACCAATACGCTGTAAGATCTCATACGGCCCAACATATCTCGGGGATAACTTCCCCCGCATCCCAAAACGTACTACACCTCTGAAAGGTGAGATCTTCAAAAAGACCCTGTCGCCCAACTGAAACTCTAACGGCCGACGCCGTTGATTAGCATATGCTGCCTGTCTGTCCTGAGATGCTTTCATCTTTCTTCTGATCACCTTTACCTTTTCTTCCATTTCTTGGACCAATTCTGGCCCTCCGACCGATTTACGGTCCACATCATCCCAATATAAAGGCGACCTACAACGTCTACCATAGAGGGCCTCAAAAGGAGCCATTTATATGCTTGCCTGGAAGCTATTGTTATAAGAAAATTCTACCAAGGCCACTGAATCCTGCCACGAAGTATCGAACTCCAACACACAAGCCCGTAACATATCTTCGAGCGTCTGTATGGTACACTCGGTCTGTCCGTCCGTTTGGGGATGGTATGCTGTGCTCAACCTCAATTCTGTACCCAGAGCTGACTGAAGACCTTCCCAGAAGTGAGATGTAAACCGCGGATCTCGATCAGAGACAATCGAAACAGGGATCCCTTGCAGTCTCACCACATCTCTGACATATAACTGAGCCATCCTCAAGTACGTGAAGGTCATACTGTATGGAATGAAGTGAGCCACTTTAGTCAATCTGTCCACGACTACCCAGATGGCATCAAAACCCGAAACAGTTCTCGGTAAGTGGGTCATGAAGTCCATGGATACGTGCTCCCACTTCCATTTCGATATCTCCAAACTTCTAAGCTCACCACCAAGCCTCTGCCTCTCAGCCTTCACTTGCTGACAAATCAGACATCTCTTGACGAATGTGGTGACATCTTGTTTCATTCGTCTCCACCAAAACTGGCTACATAAGTCCTTATACATTTTCTTTCCGCCCGGGTGGATACTCATCCTGCTGCAATGAGCCCGCTGTAATATTCCCTGACGCAACTCAGGCGCATTCGGGACTACCCATCTGTCACCCAGTCTCAAGGAACCATCCTCAGTCGTCCTGAACTTCGATGACTGACCAAGACAAACCAATGACAACCACCTCTGGACCTCTTCGTCTGCCCCCAGAGCCTTCCGGATGTGTTCATAAATAACCAGCTCAGCTAATAAGGTCAATTCCTGTACCGGTGAAGCAGACACATCATAATCAAATCCCAACTGGCAGTAGGAAGTCATCATAGATGACAAATACACGACGTCCTCTACTGTGGTCTTCACTTTCCGACTCAAAGCGTCGGCTGTCAAATTTGCCCTTCCCGGATGGTATTCAATCTCACAATCATAATCCTTCAGTAGGTCCATCCATCTCCTCTGTCTCATATTCAGTCAATCTGCGTAAACAAGAACTTCAGGCTCTTGTGATCAGTGAAGATGGTGAATGAGGTACCGTATAAGTAGTGTTGCCATATCTTCAAGGCAAACACTATAGCTGCTAGCTCCAAATCATGGACTGGATACCTTGTCTCGTGTGGCTTCAATTGTCTCGAAGCGTAAGCCACTACATGCTTATCCTGCATCAGTACACATCCTAAACCCTGAAGTGATGCGTCAGTATAGAGAGCGAACCCCTTGTTCTCCCTGGGAATCACCAATACTGGCGTTGAAGTCAATCTGTGCTTCAATTCCTGGAAGCTCTGCTCACAAGCTTCCGACCAAAAGAATGGAACTCCCTTCTGAGTTAGCTGAGTCAATGGCTTGGCAATCTTTGAAAACCCTTCAACAAAGCGTCGATAATACCCGGCCAAACCAAGAAAACTTCGGATCTCAGGAACTGTAGTAGGCTCAGACCAATCCATAACTGCTTCTATCTTCCTGGGATCTACTGATATCCCCTCTCCAGAGATAATGTGACCCAAGAACGCAACACTGCTCAGCCAGAACTCACACTTGCTGAGCTTGGCGTACAACTGATGATCTCTGAGGATCTGAAGCACCGTCCTCAAATGATTGGCATGCTCCTCCTTACTTCTTGAATAAACCAGAATGTCGTCAATAAACACGATGACGAACTGATCAAGATACGTCTGAAATATTCTGTTCATCAAGCTCATAAATACTGCAGGGGCATTCGTCACCCCGAATGGCATCACTAAAACTCGTAGTGCCCATACCGAGTTCTAAAGGCTGTCTTTTGAATGTCATCAGCTCTAACTCGTATCTGGTGATAGCCTGACCTCAAGTCAATCTTCGAGTAAAGTTCCGTGCCCTGAAGCTGATCAAATAAGTCATCAATCCTCCGGAAGGGGGTACTTATTCTTAATCGTAACTTTATTCAATTGACGGTAATCGATGCACAGACGCATCGAACCATCCTTTTTCTTTACGAACAAGACTGGTGCACCCCATGGTGATACACTACAGCGAATGTATCCTTTGTCGAGGAGCTCCTGCAACTGCACTTTCAGCTCCCTCTGCTATGCCGGTGCCATCCTATAAGGGGTACGGGAAATAGCAGATGTCCCTGGCAGTAATTCAATCGCAAACTCCACATCTCTGATCGGCGAAAATCCTGGAATCTTATCCGGAAACACATCGGTGAATTCCGCAACTACTAGTATATCCTCGATCCTCAGCTCTTCCTTTTCCTCTGATACATCCACGGCATAAATAAGATAGCATGTGTGACCGCGTTCTAACAACCACGACATCTTAATGCCGAAATCAACAGAATCCTTGGACGAGAGCCGTCCCCATAGAAGGTCCACTGAAACCCCTGATCAGATAGAAAGCGCACCATCCTCTGTCGGCAATCAACCACGGCCTGGTATCTGCTCAACACATCAATACCGACAATACAGTCAAAATCTGCCATATCCAACAAAATCAGATCGGCCCTCAGATCATTGCCCTCAAAATAAATGAGGCAATCAGATAGTAGTCGATCTGCAATCACATGCTTCCCCGTGGGTGTCAAGACCATAAGAGGCGTGGGCAACGTAGACGAACACAAGTGGTGTCTCTCCACAAAAGCAGAAGATACAAATGAATGAGAAGCACATGTATCTACCAAAATAAATGCAGGGTACGTAAGTAAGTAGCACGTACCAGCAATCACGTCCTCCGGAGCTTCCTCTGCCTGCTCTCGCGTCAATGCATATACTTGACCCTGCGGCGGTCCTGCCGCCTGACCTCCCGGTGGTCGAGGTGCAAACTGCTGTCTCTGTGGTGCCGTCCTGGCGTCAAATCTTGGCCTATTCGGCCCAGAGTCTGCCTGACCTACCCGATTGGGGCAAACCCAAGCCAGGTGGCCCACCCTGCCACAAACATAACAGCCTCGGCAGTCACGTGTCAAGTGAAATCCTCCATAGTTGTCACACTTGTTCCCTCCTGTTCTATTTCCCTGCGCTGGTCCCCGCCTGCTTCTGATTCTGAAATTTCTTCCCACCAAATCTAGAAGATGAAGAAGCCCCACGAGGCTTAAACTGGTCTCCTCGTGGCCTCAGGCTGTCAACAACCGATCTCTGTGATGGTACAAAAGGGGGTACAACTTCCTTGTACACACTAACCCCAATTTCTGCCAGCTCTGCCCTAGTCAGGGCATCATCAAATGAGCTCGGGTTGTTGGAGACAACCCGATCAAATAACTGTGGCCCCAGCCCTTTCAGAAAATGCCTCATCTTGGCATGACCGTTCACAGCAATGTGAGGTACATACCTCAACAGTGAAGAGTATTGCATGGCATAATCTGATACAGTCAAGCTGCCCTGCTTCAGGTTGGTGAACTCATCTTCTTTTACTTGTCTGGCAGCAGCGGAGAAATACCGGTAAAGGAACCGGGTCCTGAACACAGTCCAATCCACTGTCATACCCTGTGCCCTCAGCTCCATAACCGTTGTCTTCCACCACATGGAACTTCTTCGCCAACTGAAACTCTGCCAACCTCAGCCAGACAGTCCGTGCACAGGGTGCTGATACAAATATCTACTCTAGTCTCTCAAGCCATTCCTCGGCTGCTTCCCCAGTCTCAATCCCTTCAAATAGCGGTGGATGATAGCTCAAGAATTGGGTCAAACTTATCTCCCCTGGTAGCAGTATCTGTGCACTAGGCTCCACGCCTACAGCAGGTGGCGGTAGAGGATTTGACTGAGCAATACTGGCATTGATACTGCCTACATCTCCCACCTCTTCATTGGGGTTCTCCGGATTAATAGCCGCCATGCTGTAACGCAGGGGTTAACAACAATACCAAAAGCATTTCATAATATAAGCCGTTAGATAACAAGAGTAATCATATTCAAAAGCATGTTAGTATAACAACTTATACAAAAATATGCACCATATGCATAAACATGCCCACCAATGAATACCTATCCAACTTGTTTCTAAAGGCTACCCTTTACTCGTTCCCTGGTTATCTAACCACTGCTCTGATACCACTAAATGTAAGACCCCGTGTGATATCCCCGAAATGATTATGTGTTCTTAAACATTAATCATGTTATGAAGATTATGATATTAATTCTTTGTGTTGAATTAATTATATTGGGGAAATTTGTTTCAGGGTGTATGTGAAGTATGTTGGGAATTTGGGTTGTAGTATGATTATTTGGGGTGTGTGTTGGTCATCGTGGTATAGCATGTTTAATTGGAAATTTGAAGTATTTTATTGTTTAAATACTATAAATATCATGTGAGGATATTTTAATACATCGTGCTAAATACCGGGACCAAAACATAACACATCACACCACCCAACACCCAACCACCCCCTACCAACCCATGTTGATGACTCTGCATAGCTGACCCATACCCCCACTTGCCCTCATAATTCACTCACTCTCTACCACTCAAATCCCTTCCCTTCTCCTCCACATTTTCGTCCAACTTACCAGCTGCTTGTAGGAGGATGAGAGATGCCATTTTTAATGCTTAAAAACCTTGCAAAAGTTGGAGGAAAATAGGTGAGGAACCATGTGTTGTATTGGGTTAATGTTTGTTTGAGTTTTGATAAAGGGGTGTGTAGAAATGGCATGTAAGTGTGGGTTTTGGTTAAACCTTTGATTTAAGTACTTTGATGGTGTTTTTATGAAGTTCCTAGCATGTTTGTATGGGCATGTTGTGTGTCTTATGTGCTAGATTAGATGGCTTAAAAGTAGATGCTCGAAAATCTGGGAAAAGATGATTGATGCCCTGTTTTCAGAAAACTTGTGTGAGCACTGTTTTAATTTGGGCGATTTTGATGCACGTGAGTTTAAGTTTGAGTGGAACTTTGTTTTGATTACACTCATGGTAGTATATTGTAACTCTTGGCGTATTTGTTCAAGCATGTTGTATGTGTAATATGCTAGATTTGATGGTATGAAAATGGGTGTTCGATCGCCACAAATGCGGCGATCGATCGCCGAAGGTCAGTGGCCAAAACCAAAGGCAGGCGATCGATCGCCATGAATGGCGCGATCGATCGCCTCAAGCCAGTGAAGTCTGGCGATCGATCGCCTCGAAGTAGCGATCGATCGCCAGAGGCAGAATAAGGAAAAAATGATGTTTTGTTGGAATTTTGATTTTGGACTATAAATTGGCATCTAATATGGTGTTGTTGTCATGCCTCGATTTGTTGTATACACGTATGATATGATTATGGTGTAATTATATCAAATGGTGGTATGTTAATGGGGGGTTCTGGTGGAACCAATAATGAAGAACTACATGTATGAAATGATATATGGCAAGAAATGAAACATGATGTACAAAATGTAGTGCAAAGAAATGATATGAATTATAGTATGCATTTGATAGGAATTTCATATGCCTTTGCCTTTCATTAAGGTTGCATTAGCATGTGAATTTGAATTTGGCTTTTATTTACATGTACATGTTCCTTAACATGTAATTATCCCTAAATGGCATGATAGCAAGTGAATTAGGGAACTAAGGATCTATATCAAGAGGATTAGGAAGGTGAAATCACATAATACACCATTTTACACCTACAAATCTCTACCAAGCTCCTCTCCATCTCTTTCAACTTTCTTGTGGTTTGAGCTTGGGATTCACTTGTAAATTGAGCTAGGAAGGTGTGTGAAGTGCTTTCTTACTATCTTGGTAAGAATTTCATGGTTTTACACTTGAATTATGTAATTGGTATTGATTTATGTGAAGGGGAAATATCAATTATTGATGCTTAGAATCATAACTTGTTTCTTTGCCAAGAATTGGATTCTAGGATGTTAGGAACATGTTTATATGATACTAGGGAGTGCATGAATCATGGTTACATGATAGGAAATGAGTTGTGTAAGAAGTACCATGAAGATAAGCTCAAAATCGCCATTGTCTCATGTTTTCTGATCGCGCCGATCGATCGGCATGTGATCTCGATCGATCGCCGCGAACAGTAAAGTTTTAAGGCTGTTTGAGCATGAGGCGATCGATCGGTGAATTGAGGCGATCGATCGGTGAGCATGTGGCGATCGATCGATGATTTTGTTCGATCGATCGGTGAAGAGTGAACAGTTCAACGATCGATCGAGAATTCGGGGCGATCGATCGGTGATGGCAGAATGTTGAAAAATTTTATATTTTTGTAGAATTTGATTTTTATGCCTATGATAACATGTTATATTGTTGGCATTGTTGTAGCATCATCTCAGGGGACAGGGCAAAGAGGCAATTAACTATCAACACCTGATTTATCGCTTTTGTGTCGCAATACAGGTACGTGTTGACGTACGGAGTATAGATATGATGCGATGATGATGTTATGGTTTTGATATCATATGATTTATGTTATCTTGTGTCATATGATTGGTAGTTCATATGCATGTTCATACATGGATTTCATATGATTGGGATGAATGCCTTGATAGATATGTGTATATGCTTTGGTGAGATCATTGCCTTGATAGATATGCCTGGTGTGGTATATGCTTTGGCTGGGATCGTTGCCACGATAAATATACTACATATGCTTTGGCTTGAGAGATATACACTTGGTGTGGGTATATGCTCTGGCTATTATCACAGATGAGCATGGTACTATGATATGTGCTGCTAATATGAAGATGTGATGTGGTTCCACTGACATATTGAGCTGAATAGGCATATCATATGGGGCTCGTGATAATAGGGTAATTGTTGAGACATGTCATGACATAGTGCATTTGTGGATGCATGATACATAACATTCACGTATTGATGATTTCATTGTGCTTTATCATTGATATTGATATTGTGGTTTGATATTGCACTAAGCTATTTGTTATCTATACTCATTGTGTGAATGTTTCTGTAGGGACTCATAACCGTGGGGAGCGTGAGTCATGATTTCCGCTGCGAGTAGAACCACTGCATAGGGGTTATCTTAGAGTAGGTTGTTACTTGTACATTTGATGTATAATTGGTTAGGATTTTGTAAACCTTGTAACAACTTAACTAGTAAGATAATCTAAATTAGTGCATGCTTAATTCAGACTCACATATGTATGTGTAATTGAATACATAATGGATTAAGTAAAGAGGACCCCACATTAGTGGTATCAGAGCAGTGGTTCGAGAACGGGGTGAACATGGGTAGATGAAGTGTATTAGGGAGTTACCTAAACACTTGAAAACATGTTGAGAATGGTAATATCATGTTCGGATTTGGCATATGATGTTATTCTAACATGTTATATACTTGTAAATGTTATTGTTAACCCTTGATCTACAGCTATGACAGACAGAGGGTATAATGAGGATGTTGGGGATGCCTTGAGTGGCAATGCTAGTTTGAGGATGGCACCTGTGCCACCACCACCGATTGAGCAAGGACCAGTAGAACAGGTATTGTTGCCTGGAGAATTGACATTGACGCATTTTCTGAGTTATCAGCCACCCAGGTTTGAGGGGACTGAATCAGGGGAACTGGCAGAGGAGTGGCTGGAACGTGTGGAACAGATCTTTGTGTCAGCACCGTGTGCTAAGATAGCTTGGTTACGCTTAGCTGAATTCCAGTTAGCTAAGAAAGCTATGATGTGGTGGAAATCCACAGTACTTGAGTTGAGGGCTCAAGGACATACAGTTAACTGGGATGTGTTTCGAACGAAGTTCCTGGAGCATTATTTCTCTGTTGCTGCAAGGCAGAGGAAAGAGGATGAATTTACAAATTTGAGACAGGGATCAATGACAGTATCTGATTATGCTGTGCATTATTCTTCTTTGCTCCGGTATGTGTCACATATTGCTGTTAACACCAAAGCTAAGATCAGACAGTTTGTGAAAGGGTTGAGGCCTGAATTGTTTGATAGGGTAATGTCCAATAACCCTACATCATATGAAGAAGCATTGACTAGGGCTGAGATGGCTGAGATTGCTGTAGGGGTATATACAGATGTTGGACAAGCCCAACCACCTACATCTGACAGTATGAGACCTAGAGGGGAAACATTTAAATCACCACGAGGTGGTGCATCTTCATCTAGGTTTAGTGGGAAACGTTTTGGAGCAAGGAAAGGGGATGACCGAAAATCTAAAGGACAGTCCCAAGGAAGTAGTAGTAGTAGTGGACGAGGATTACACTGTTTTCAATGTGGAGGGCCACATTATCAAAGAAATTGTCCACAGTTTGATACAGTAGCTTGTTTCCGTTGTGGGAAACCAGGACATGTGATCCGTGATTGTCCTCAAGTGGGTGGACAACAGAGGAGAGGACCCATGTCAGAGAATACAGTGCAGCAGAGACCACAGGGTGTACCACAGTCTGGTGGAGGACAGAGGATAGGAACACCTCAGGCTCAGGTGTATGCACTGAACAGGGAGGAAGCAGAGGCAGCTCCGGATACTGTGATAGCGGGTAAGTGTACTTTATTTACTTATCATGCTTTACTGTTGATTGATACTGGTGCATCACATTCTTTTATTGCACAAGCATTTATTGATCGGTATCATATCTGCTCGTCTCCACTGTTGATGCCTCTTTATGTTTCAACACCCATGGGAACGACTGTGATGACTTGTCAGAGTGTGTCTGATTGTGTTATTCAGTTTGAGACTGAGTATTGGCTACAGGCTGATTTGATTGTGTTAGACATGTCAGATTTTGATTGCATCCTTGGAATTGATGTGTTGAGTAAATATCAATCTGTTGTGGATTGTAGTCAGAAGATAGTGAGATTTCAGTCTGATACTGGAACTCAATGGTTATTCTATGGCCAGGGATCGAGGGCAAGGATTCCTTTGATATCAGCAATCCGAATGTCGCGTTTGTTAGAGCGTGGACATGCAGGTTATTTGATTTATGCCCTTGATGTAAATGAACATAAAAGAGAAAGGAAAGTGGAGGAGATACCAGTGGTTGCAGAATATGCGGATGTGTTTCCAGATGAGATACCTGGATTCCCACCGATTCGAGAAGTGGAATACCTGGTACTTCTGCAATTTCACGGGCTCCTTATCGGATGGCACCAACTGAATTGAAAGAGTTGAAAACTCAATTGCAAGATTTATTGGACAAGGGGTACATACGTTCTAGTGTATCGCCTTGGGGTGCTCCGGTTTTATTTGTTAAGAAGAAGGATGGGACAATGAGATTGTGTATTGACTATAGACAATTGAACAAGGTAACGATAAAGAATAAATATCCTCTTCCTCGTATTGATGATTTGTTTGATCAGTTGCAGGGATCAAAGATTTATTCTAAGATTGATTTGAGGTCAGGATATCATCAAATACGTGTGAGGGAAGGAGATATACAGAAGACAGCATTCAGAACTCGTTATGGACATTATGAGTTTCTGGTGATGCCATTTGGAGTGACAAATGCTCCAGCTGTCTTTATGAGTCTAATGAATCGGGTTTTCCAGGAATACCTTGATCGATTTGTCATTGTCTTTATCGATGATATACTGATCTATTCGCAGAGTGATGCGGAACATGTTGACATTTGCATATGGTATTGCAATTGTTGAGGACAGTTGTATGCCAAACTCAGTAAGTGTGAGTTTTGGTTGACTAGTGTCCGCTTTTTGGGGCATGTTATTTCAGAAGAAGGTATATCAGTTGATCCAAAGAAAGTGGAAGCAGTGTTGAATTGGTCAGCACCTACTTCTGTGCCAGAGATTCGTAGTTTCTTGGGTTTGGCTGGATATTATAGACGGTTTGTTGAAGGATTTTCAGCGATTGCCAAACCATTGACACATTTGACACAGAAGGGAGTATCATTTCAATGGTCAGAGACTTGTGAGCATAGTTTTCAGGAATTAAAACATCGATTGACTACAGCTCCAGTCTTGATCATTCCATCTGAGCATGACATGTTTGCATTATATACTGATGCATCTTTACTTGGTTTGGGTTGTGTATTGATGCAGGACAAACATGTAGTGGCTTATGCATCACGATAGTTAAAGCCACATGAAATGAGATATCCAGTACATGATCTGGAATTAGCTGCCATTGTCTTTGCATTGAAGATATGGCGACATTATTATATGGTACGTCTTTTACCATATACACAGATCATAAAAGTCTAAAATTTCTATTCACTCAAACAGAGTGGAATATGAGACAAAGGAGATGGATGGATCTGTTGAAAGATTATGATTGTGAGATTGAATATCATCCAGGAAAAGCTAATCTTACAGCAGATGCCTTGAGTCGAAAGGTACATCATACGGCTGATGAGATGATTCATTTATCTGCCTTGATGACTTCTTGTTGTACTTTGGGTTATGCTTTTGATATGGAAACAGTGCCACTACGGGTATCAACATTGTTGGTTGAACCTGACATTTTTGAGAAAATCAGAACGGCACAACTGACTGATGATGAAGTACAACAATGGAAGGAAAGGATAAGTCAAGGACAAACATCTCAATTTGTACTTACAAGTGATGGAACTTTGAAATACCGAAACTGTTGGGTAGTACCTGCTTCATTAGGACTACGCCAAGAACTACTACAACGTGCTCATTGTAGTAGATACAGTATACATCCTAGAGGGAAGAAAATGTATCATGATCTACGTACACAATTTTGGTGGAAACGTATGAAACAGGATGTATTGAGCTTTGTGAAACGGTGTTTGATCTGTCAACAAGTGAAAGCGGAAAGACAGAGACCAGGAGGTGAATTACATAGTCTGATAATTCCTCAGTGGAAATGAGAACATATCACGATGGATTTTGTGACTCATTTGCCACGGACGTCTTCTGGTTGCGATGCTATTTGGTTGATTGTTGACCGACTCACCAACGTATCTCATTTTGTGCCATATTGTATGACGTTTACATATCTGAGAATGGCACAGTTATATATTCAACATGTAGTGAGATTACATGGGATACCAGTTTCCATTGTATCGGATAGGGATCCGAGATTTACTTCTCATTTCTGGGAAGGGTTACAGACAGCGTTTGGAACTGAAGTGCGGTTGAGTACATCATATCATCCTCAGACAGATGGACAAACAGAGCGTACGATACAGATGCTTGAGGATATGTTGCGTGCCTGTGTATTAGAGTTTGATACTTCTTGGCAAGAGTCGTTGCCATTAGTGGAATTTTCATATAACAACAGTTATCAGTCTAGTATACAGATGGCACCATTTGAGGCTTTGTATGGGCGATGATGTAGATCGCCATTGTATTGGGATGATGTAGATCAGTCTTCCTTACATGGACCGGATATGATTCATGACATGGAAGAGAAAGTGAAGTTAATTCGATTGAAATTGAAAGCTGCTCAAGATAGACAGGCTGCTTATGCCAATAAGCGACGTGGACCACTTGAATTTCAAGTTGGTGACCGTGTGTTCTTGAAAATCTCACCTTTTAAAGGTGTAGTACGGTTTGGTAAGCGTGGAAAATTGTCTCCACGGTATGTTGGTCCGTATGAGGTTTTGCACGTATTGGTACGTTGGCATCGCTTGGCACTACCACCGGCATTGAGTAGTATTCATGATGTTTTTCATGTTTCACTGTTGAGGAAGTATGAACCAGATCCGAGTCATGTATTACAGTTACCTGATGTACAGTTGGATACAGATGTGTCGTATGAGGAACGACCGGTTATGATCTTGGATCGAGCTGAACGCAGGTTGCGTAATAAGGTGATTCCTATGGTTAAGGTACAGTTGGACAGACGAGGTGTCGAAGAGGCAACGTGGGAGACGGAGCAGCATATGATGCAACGGTATCCATATTTGTTTTCTGGTATGATTTTACAGTTTTATGGTACTGTATACATGATCATGTTTCCTATCTTTTTATAATTGAGTTGTGTATCATGATATGCATGTTTTATATATACAATTTCGAGGACAAAATTCAATGAGTAGGGGAGAATTGTCATGCCTCGATTTGTTGTATACACGTATGATATGATTATGGTGTAATTATATCAAATGGTGGTATGTTAATGGGGGGTTCTGGTGGAACCAATAATGAAGAACTACATGTATGAAATGATATATGGCAAGAAATGAAACATGATGTACAAAATGTAGTGCAAAGAAATGATATGAATTATAGTATGCATTTGATAGGAATTTCATATGCCTTTGCCTTTCATTAAGGTTGCATTAGCATGTGAATTTGAATTTGGCTTTGATTTACATGTACATGTTCCGTAACATGTAATTATCCCTAAATGGCATGATAGCAAGTGAATTAGGGAACTAAGGATCTATATCAAGAGGATTAGGAAGGTGAAATCACATAATACACCATTTTACACCTACAAATCTCTACCAAGCTCCTCTCCATCTCTTTCAACTTTCTTGTGGTTTGAGCTTGGGATTCACTTGTAAATTGAGCTAGGAAGGTGTGTGAAGTGCTTTCTTACTATCTTGGTAAGAATTTCATGGTTTTACACTTGAATTATGTAATTGGTATTGATTTATGTGAAGGGGAAATATCAATTATTGATGCTTAGAATCATAACTTGTTTCTTTGCCAAGAATTGGATTCTAGGATGTTAGGAACATGTTTATATGATACTAGGGAGTGCATGAATCATGGTTACATGATAGGAAATGAGTTGTGTAAGAAGTACCATGAAGATAAGCTCAAAATCGCCATTGTCTCATTTTTTCTGATCGCGCCGATCGATCGGCATGTGATCTCGATCGATCGCCGCGAACAGTAAAGTTTTAAGGTGGTTTGAGCATGAGGCGATCGATCGGTGAATTGAGGCGATCGATAGGTGAGCATGTGGCGATCGATCGGTGATTTTGTTCGATCGATCGGTGAAGAGTGAACAGTTCAGCGATCGATCGAGAATTCGGGGAGATCGATCGGTGATGGCAGAATGTTGAAAAATTTTATATTTTTGTAGAATTTGATTTTTATGCCTATGATAACATGTTATATTGTTGGCATTGTTGTATCATCATCTCAGGGGACAGGGCAAAGAGGCAATTAACTATCAACGCCTGATTTATCGCTTTTGTGTCGCAATACAGGTACGTGTTGACGTACGGAGTATAGATATGATGCGATGATGATGTTATGGTTTTGATATCATATGATTTATGTTATCTTGTGTCATATGATTGGTAGTTCATATGCATGTTCATACATGGATTTCATATGATTGGGATGGATGCCTTGATAGATATGTGTATATGCTTTGGTGAGATCATTGCCTTGATAGATATGCCTGGTGTGGTATATGCTTTGGCTGGGATCGTTGCCACGATAGATATACTACATATGATTTGGCTTGAGAGATATACACTTGGTGTGGGTATATGCTCTGGCTATTATCACAGATGAGCATGGTACTATGATTTGTGCTGCTAATATGAAGATGTGATGTGGTTCCACTGACATATTGAGCTGAATAGGCATATCATATGGGGCTCGTGATAATAGGGTAATTGTTGAGACATGTCATGACATAGTGCATTTGTGGATGCATGATACAGAACATTCACGTATTGATGATTTCATTGTGCTTTATCATTGATATTGATATTGTGGTTTGATATTGCACTAAGCTATTTGTTATCTATACTCATTGTGTGAATGTTTCTGTAGGGACTCATAACCGTGGGGAGCGTGAGTCATGATTTCCGCTGCGAGTAGAACCACTGCATAGGGGTTATCTTAAAGTAGGTTGTTACTTGTACATTTGATGTATAATTGGTTAGGGTGTTGTAAACCTTGTAACAACTTAACTAGTAAGATAATCTAAATTAGTGCATGTTATTACTTAATTCAGACTCACATATGTATGTGTAATTGAATACATAATGGATTAAGTAAAGAGGACCCCACAGTTGTACACTGGTGTAGAGCCTTCACCGATAGCTATACAATGCAGGGGATAGAGTCCTGCAACACACCATATTTTGGAAAGGTACGTAAGCGACGTACGGGCATCCCGAAGGTAACATGTATTATTTATTCATTATTTGACACATGATAGATGCAAAGTTGTGCATTATGAGTATGATACATGTTATGCATTGTTGTTGCATATGTATGTTGTGGAATAAATGGTGTGTATTCCACGAGTCAGGATTATCCCGGTGATGATTTTAATGCTTACCGCTTATACCGCTAAAAATGTGGAGCGGGAGGGGGGAGGCTCGCTTGCACATGGATGCGAGATATGCCACACGAAGCGAAAAAGAGATACCGCTTGTATGAAGAAGCGAGGAAGAAGTACCGCTTGTTAAGAAAATTACGAAGCGAGGGGCATTAAAATACACTGATGATAAACTGACTAAGAAAGATTTAAGATTAAGAAGTGAAGTTATGTCATGACATTTATTTAAAGAAGCCATAATTTCATATAATGATTTGATTATGAGTTATGGTACATGGAAACCAATGGACGTTTTAAATGCATTGGAAATACAGGAAGTATTTTATATCTATGATTGTGCATTATGCCTTACATTCATATTATGTTGAATATGAATTATGATGTGCTCATGTGTTGGGGGTTGTCTTTGTAGGTGCATTTAATACATAGAACAAGGGTCGGGGTTGACACGTTGAGCTTTAAGGAGTGCTACAGGATTAGCAGAACAGAGTTTCATTTTGTATAGTTTCTACAAGGAGTGTAGTAGAACTATAGTCTTACACGCTGTTACTAAGAAATGTGACTAATCCCTTTTGAGATTCTTTTGGTACTGTAATCTCTATAAGCTCAGGATATCAACACGGCCTAATACTCTGATTTATGAATGATTAGTTCTCTTAATTGCACCTTATATTGTTGATTAGATAACGGGGTCTCAGGTACAATTAAGAGAACTAATCATTCATAAATCAGAGTATTAGGCTGTGTTGATAATCCTGAACTTAAGAGATTACAGTACCAAAAGTTCAAAAAGGAATTATACATATTCCTAACAAAATGTTACTAAACTGTAGTTTTACTCTACTCTTTGTAGAAGCTATACAAAAGTAATTATCTATTCTGCTAATCCTGTAGCACTCCTTACAGCTCAGCGTATCAACCCCGACCTTGGTTCTCCGTGTCAAAAGCACCTACAATGACAACCCCCAACACATGAGCACATCATAGTTCATATTCAACATAATATGAATGTAAAGCATAAATGCATAAATCATAGGCATATGATACTTCCTGAATTCCAATGTATTTAAAACGCCCATTTTGGTTGTCCCTATACCATAACTCATAATCAAATCAATACATGATATTATGGTTTCTTTAAATAAATGTCATGACATAACTTCACTTCTTAAATCTTTACTTCAATCCTTAGTCAGTTTATCATCAATGTATTTTAATGCCCCCCGCTTCATAACTTTAGAACAAGCGGTCCTCCCCTCCCTCGCTTCTTCATACAAGCGATATTTCTATCCTCGCTTCGTATGGTAAACCTCGCCTCCATGTGCAAGCGGACCTACACCCCTCGCTCCACATTTTTAGCGGTATATAGCGGTAAGTATTAAAATCATCACTGTGATAACCGTGACTCGTGGAATACACACCAAATGTTCCACATCATACATATGCAACAACAATGCATAACAACATGTATCGTACTCATAATGCACAAACTTGCATTTATCGTATGTCAAATAATGAACATATAATACATGTTACCATTGGGTACCCGTACGTCGCTTACGTACCTTTCCAAAATATGGTATGTTGCAGGACTCTATCCCCTGCGTTGTGTGGCTATCTGTGAAGGCTCTACACCAGTGTACAACACAATATTAGATGCCAATTTATAGACCAAAATAAAAAATCCAACAAAAACATCATTTTCCACTATTCAGCAGCTGGCGATCAATCGCTGCATCGAGGCGATCGATCGCCAGACTTCACTGGATCAAGGCGATCGATCACTCCATTTATGGCGATCGATCGCCTGCCTTCGATTTTAGCTACTGGCCTTCGGCGATCGATCGCTGCGTTTGTAGCGATCGATCGCCACACGCTGTGCGCGATTTCTCCAGATTTTTCAAACACCCATCTTCATACCATCCAATCTAGCATATAAGACATACAACATGCTTGAACAAACATGCTAAGAGCTACAAGTTACTACCGTGCATGTATTCAAAACAAAGTTCTTCCCAAACTTAAACCACATGTATCAAAATCGCCCAACTCTATCAGTACTCACCCAAGCTCTCTGAAAAAAAACAGGGTATCATATTTTTTTTCCAGAATTTTCGAGCACCACTTTTCATACCAACAGATCCACCCAATTAAACATACATCATGTTCAAATAAACATGCTAGGAGCTTCATAATAACTCCATGAAAGTACTTAAATCAAAGTTTTAACAAAACCTACACTTACATACCATTTCTACACAATAACTTATCACAACTCAACCCACAAATTAACCAAAACAAGCTATGGTTTCCTTACCACTTTTGCTCCTCTTTTTAGCAAGGTTTTACACCAATAAATGTCAAGCCTCCTCCTCCTCCTTGGCAGCTGGATGATGGACAAAAATGAGGGAAGGAATTGGGGGAGAAATGAGTGATAGAGGTTGAGTGGTGGGAGGTTAAAGTGAGGGGTATGGGTAGCTGAAATGGGTATGGGTTGAGGGGGGTGGTTGGGTGGTGGGTGGTGTGATGTGTTATGTTTTGGTCCCGATATTTAACACGATGTATTAAAATATCCTCACATGATATTTTATAGTATTTAAGCAATAAAATACTTCCAATTCCAATTAAACATGCTTCACCAAAACGAACAACACCCACCCCAAATAATCATACCATAACCCAAATTCCCAACATATAACACATGCACCCTGAAATGCATTTCCCAATATAAATAAATCAACTCCATAATTTAACACCATAATCCTCATAACATAATTAATGTTTAAAAGCACATAATCATTTCGGGGATATCACAGTATCCAATGATTATCTTTATAGTTTACCCTGTTATAGGTAACGGTTGACAATATCAAGATACACAACTCCTTATATTGGGATCTCTGGTGATCTCAAGTCGTAAGGATTACATACACTATTATCACTATGAGAATTGGTTATGACATTCATATAACTATCCATGAAGAATTCTCATGGTGGGTCTGTCCAGTACATAGTTCTCTAACATGTACCCATGTGTTGGTTCGATATCTCATATCCATGAACAAATTCATCAACCAATACATACTAGTCTCAATGCATTATCATTATCCTAATTCATGACAATACTTGACTAGGTACAATCTTTAATAATAATACAATATTATTCTAAGGACATTAACATATATATTACGCAGATATTGGAATAATCTATAATAATGAATTGCCATTAATAAAATCATATTACATTGTATACCAAAATCAATCATCTAATGAGTTGTCTTAGGGCTATCCCAACAAATCTCCCACTTTCACTAAGACCAATCAGACATGTACTTATTTGCCTAAAGATCTAGAATGACGACCATGCTTCTGCTGTGACAACGGTTTCATCAGCGGGTCATATACATTATCATCAGTTGGTACTTTGCATATTTTACATCCCCTCTTTCAATGATTTCTCGAATGAAATGAAAACGCCGAAGTATGTGTTTGGATCATTGGTGAGATCTGGGTTCCTTACCCAATGCGATGGCTCCATTGTTGTCACAATAGAGTTCAATCGGATCTAGAATGCTAGGCATAACCCCAAGCTCAGAAATGAACTTCTTGATCCAAACGGCTTCCTTTGCTGCATCTGAGACAACAATATACTCAGCTTCAGTGGTAGAATCGACTATTGTCTCTTGCTTTGAACTCTTCCACCTCACATCACCGCCATTTAGGCAAAACACATATCCTGCTTGCGATCGGAAATCATCATTGTCGGTTTGGAAGCTTGCATCAGTGTTACCTATTACATTGAGTTCTTCCTCACCTCCATAAATCAAGAATGTATCCTTAGTTCTTCTCAAGTACTTCAGGATATTCTTGACAGCGATCCAGTGACATTCACCTAGATCAACTTGATATCTGCTCGTCATGCTTAAAGCATACGTAACATTGGGACGAGTACATATCATGGCATACATGATAGATCCAATATCTGACGCATATGGAATCTTACTCATGCTTTGTCTCTCATCTTGTGTTGAAGGACACTGATCCTTCGAGAGATGTATCCCATGCGTCATAAGCACGAATCATTCCTTTGATTCTTGCATGCTAAACCGTTTTAGCACTTTATCTTTGTATGTACTTTGACTTAGGGCAAGTAATTTTCTTGATCTATCTCTATAGATCTTGATACCTAACACATAGGTGGTTGCACCCAAGTCTTTCATAGAAAAACAATTCCCTAGCCAAATCTTTGCACATTGCAAGGCAGGGATATCATTCCTAATGAGAAGTATATCATCTACATACAACACTAGGAAGATAATTATGCTCCCACTGACCTTCTTGTAGACACAAGGTTCATCTACGTTCTTGATGAAACCAAACTCTTTGATCGCATCATCGAAACAAAGATTCCAACTCCGAGAAGCTTGCTTCAATCTATAAATGCATCGTTATAGCTTGCATATCTTTCCAGCATCCTTTGGATCAACAAAACCCTCTGGTTGTGTCATGTACACATCCTCAAGTAAGTTTCCATTAAGGAAAGCAGTTTTGACATCCATCTGCCAGATTTCATAATCGTGGAATGCAACTATTCCAAGTAAGCTTATGATGGATTTAACCATTACAACTGGCGAAAAAGTTTCATCATAATCAATACCATGAATTTGTTTGAAACCTTTAGCAACCATCATCCTTTAAAGGTTTGTATGTTACCATCCATGTCAGTCTTCTTCTTGAAAATCCATTTGCACCCTATGGGTCTTACCCCTTCAGGTGGGTCAACCGTCCATACTTATTTACATACATGGATTCCATCTCAGATTTCATGGCCTCTAGCCATTTTTCAGAATCAGGGCCCATTATAGCTTCTTGATAGGATGAAGGTTCATCATCATCAATGAGTAGTAAGTCACCTTGTTGAGTCACAAGAAATTCATATCTCTGTGGCTCCCGGTGTACTCTTACAGACCTACGCTGGGCTTTTGTCTCTTGAGTAGGCATTCCGTCCACAACAGCTTGTGGTGACTGCTCTGTTTCCATCTCAATATCATGATCAGTGTTTTGTTGTGGTTGTACTTCACTAAGTTTTATTTGTTTCTCATTGGTCCTCCTAGAAATATATTCTCTTTCAAGAAAGACACATGTCCGAGCAACAACCACTTTGTTCTTGGTGGGATAATATAAATAGTATCATTCTGTTTCCTTAGGATACCCCACAAATGAACACTTATCAGATTTGGGTCAAAGTTTATTGGAGGCGTGACGTGTCACATAAGCCTCACAATCCTAAATCTTCATAAAAGACATACTAGGATGTTTCCTAGTCCATATCTCATATGGCGTCTTTTGAACTGATTTAGATGGAACATGGTTCAGTATAAATATTGCTGTTTCTAAAGCATGTCCCCAAAAGGAAATCGGAAGATCTGCGTGACTCATCATAGATCGAACCATGTCCAACAAAGTTCGATTCCTCCTTTCAGATACACCATTCCATTGTGGAGTATACGGAGATGTGAGTTGTGGGACTATCCCACACTCTTTTAGATAGTCATGAAACTCTTGGCTTAAGTATCACCTGCTCGATCTGATCGTAGGATTTTGATACTTTTGCCAAGCAGATTTTGTACTACATTCTTGAAATCCTTGAACTTTTCAAAGGTTTCATATTTATGTTTCATTAGGTACACATACTCATATCTACTGAAGTAATCAGTAAATGTAACAAAATATTGAAAACCACCTCTAGCTTGTGTGCTTATTGGGCCACAAACATTACTATGTATGAGACTCAATAAATCATTTGCCATTTCAACATGTCCCTTGAAAGGGGTTTTAGTCATCTTGCCCATTAAACAAGATTCACATGTTTCATATGATTCAAAATCAAATGAATCTAAAACTCCATCCTTATGAAGTTTTGATATGCGATTCTCATTTATATGGCCCAATCGACAATGCCAGAGATAAGTTGGATTAGAATCATTAGTCTTAATCCTCTTAGTATTTATGTTATAGGCATATCAAGATTTAAAACATAGAGACCATTAATCAATTGTGCACTAGCATAAAACATCTCATTCAAATAAATGGAGCAACATTTGTCCTTTATAATAAATGAAAAACCCATCGTATCTAAACAAGAAATTGAAATGATGTTTCTAGTAATCGATGGCACAAAATAACAGTCTTGTAAATCTAAAATTAAACCATAAGACAAAGTTAATGAATAATCTCTTATAGCTAATGCAACAACTCTTGCTCCATTTCCCACTCTTAGGTCAACTTCGCCTTTTGCCAACACTCTACTCCTTTTGAGTTCCTGCACATTAACACAAATGTGAGAACCACATCCAATATCTAATACCCATGATGAAGAGGTAGATAGATTGACTTCTATAACAAAAATACCTCAAGTAGAAGTTACACTTCCCTTCGTCTTCTTAAGATCTTCCAAGTATAACATTTCTCTTCCAATGTCAGGTCTCACCTTAATGGAAGCAATTTCCTTCCTTAGCCACTCCTCCCTTTGGTTTAAGTGCAGTAGCACGAGGCTTAGATTTGACAGAGACTTTCTTATCTTTTTTTAAAGCCCTTTGCTTTAGTCTATCCCTTGCCCTTATTCACAATAAGAACATTTGTGGGCTTAGACTTCTTTGTGTTTGCCTCGTAAGTTCTCAAGATACCAAGAAACTGTGGTAGAGTCTTCTCAATTTTAATCATATTGTAATTTAAAACAAATTGACTATATCTATCAGGCAACAATTGCAAGATCAGGTCAGCGGCCAACTCTTTGTCCAACGGAAAACCCAGTTTCTCAAGATTCTCTATGTATCCAATCATTTTGAGTACATGAGTTCCAACAAGGCTTCCTTCTACCATTCTGCCCTGAAATAACGCTTTAGAGACGTCATACCTCTCTTATCTAGCTTGTTGTTGGTAAAGTTACTTCAGATGTTCAATCATATTGAACGCATCCATTTCCTCATATAGCTTTTGAAGCTCAGAGTTCATGATTGCAAGCATTAGGCACCCAACATAAAGAGCGTCATTTTGATGCTTCTTGTAAGCATCCCTATAGCCATTATAGTTGTAGCAGGAGGTTTATCAGCAGGTAAGAGTTCCTCTAGGACATATTGCTTTTTCTCTTGTTTGAGAACGATCCTCAGATTCATATACGAGTCTAGGAAATTTGTCCCGTTCAATTTGTCCTTCTCAAGGACCGATCACAATGATAGTGTACTAGTAACGTTATTTGATGCCATGGATATCTACAATATATATGCAAAATAAGTTTTATGATTTTAATCATTTAATAATGTCTTATATTAAATGAAACTCCAACTATTTAGTTAAAATCATCAAATGGGCCAAGATCCATATTTCACCTAACCTTGAGTTACCTTTGGCTAATCACCCAAGGCTCGGTTATTTAGGTAGACAACACTTTGTCAATTACATCACATGTAACTCTTGGATGGTTGGGCGAACAACACTTTGTTCTAATTCATCTAATGAATTATTACCGAACCCCATGCCTCTAGGTTCCCAATCCTATTGAGATAACGCTAGTTAAGTCGAACCCAATTTATAGTCATACGGATATCACATTTATCCTATCGCGCCTTACTAAGATTGTCACGGTACTTTCCTTTGGCAAACCTACATATGTTCAATCGAAGTCTTGACGAGTACTATTAATTGGAAGGCATCTAACTTGACTTAATATTATTAGAGGGAGAGCTCACGATTGTATTAATATTGATTTTGAAAATATGTCATGTACATGTACATATATACATATATATTTATATACATATCATCCATCAATATTAGCTATCAAATGATAAACATGCATCACATACATCAACATAAAATAAATGTGATATGGTTATAGCCCGAACTACTGATTTTCTCAAGCCAATGAGAAAATCTAAATGGTCAACCTAAGGGTAACTTCTCCAAGCACCTCTCTTCGGTCTATTTGTGAATGGCCTCCTCGTCTCGGCACCATGGTCCAACTTCATTGATCTCCATCAACAAAAGCTAAAACTATACTATATAACAATGACATGATATAGAGAAGACCTCGAGTTACATTCGAGGGGAGCATAGGGGAGGGAATACATTCAGAAAAAAAGAGAAGGCACGAATAACATGTCGTATTAAAATTACAACCATTCACAAAATTACAATCTAATTGGTCATAGGGCTATAACCATGCACCATGCTCAAAGAACACATAAAACATGCTAGGACAAAAAAATTAATGAATTAAATTCTAAACAATTTAAAATTTAATTATAGGTTCATAAACTGTAAATAAAACCAATAGGTTTAAATTTGAAAATTATTGTACGCAACGGGGTCGCCAACCCCCCTTGGCATGAGCATGATCGCCCCCTTTAGCAAGAGCACCAGTCGCCCCTCAAGCATGAGCACCAGTCGCCCCTCAAGTTCGAGCCGTTTTCCCACCTTGGTAATGGCTCGGTCGGCCGCCCTTGTAAGGGCTCAGTTGCCCGCCCTTGCATGGTGCGGTTGCCCGCACTTGCCAGCTAAAATGATGAAAGAAGCAATAAAGTTGAAGAAAAGAGGAAAAAACCAGAATCCAAGACACATGTTGCTCCTTTCTCCTCAAATTTCTATATGTTCGAGCCAAGTTTTGGAAATGTGGTCCATATAAAAGTTGTAGAACTTTGAGTTATCTTCGCGTGGACAGCTGACTCGTTGAATTCGGAGTTCGTATGAGAGAGTTATGGCCAAAATACGAAACACGCCAGATAAATGGAAAATCAGGCGTAAAGACGCCATTTTAGGCGTACCTACGCCAGTGCTACGGGAATTTAGGCGTAGTTACGCCATTTTAGGCGTAATTACGCCAATAGGATTTTGGAAAGTTAAAATTCTTGATTTCTTTCCTTTCCACATGGATTTTACCCTACTCCATCAGCCTCCATACCTCATATACACGATTTTTACCTCATATTAAGCATAATTTCATACCTTAGATAATTTTTTAGATTTTAGAAATTTCTTCTTTGAATTTTTGTGAAGAACGCTTGAAGAACGAGGACGGAATCGACAAGCCGGAATCGTGCTTCCTTTTAGTAACTTTTTCTTTTCCTATTAGTTTAATGCTTTCTAGATTAATTTTGATTGTTTTTAATATAGTTATGAGTAGCTAAATACTTTTGTGATTCTCGGTTGAGGAAAACGATACATTGGATGTTTACGATTCTTGTGAGATAAGTTTTGATTGTTGATTTGCATTGAGTATCAATTGTTTTTCTGATTTGATTGTCATAATTGTTATGCATGATTGTTGGACTGATCACCTAGCTATTGTTCATACAATTTAAAGCTAAATTAGATATCAAATACGGAATCGTTTGATCCCTCTAATTTACGAAGCAACTAAGATTGATTAAATTCCGTTTGTGAGTTTGTTAAATTCTTAGGGAAAACAATTGACTAGATTAAACATAGACGCTTGGATTATGTTGTTTAGCTTCATCGATCTCACTAGTTCATATGCTATCATCGATTTAAATCTTAATCGCTTGTATTTTGATTGATTGTGTGATAAGGGTTAAACTAGGACGCTTGGGCTACTTAACTAAACTTAAGGTGAGATAGGACTTTGATTATTGGATTAAACATCCACGATGATCGATGATCGAGATAGTAAACGCCAATTGTAAAGTTAACCGAAAACCTAGAATCACACTTTTCTCATAAGTTAATTCATATAGATAATTTTGCATATTAGTTTAATTTTGCATCGTAGTATTATTACTTTGACTTCAAAACCCCTTTTTATTTTCGTTTGCATAAGTTAACACAAAGATATAACCTTCCTCGTGGGATCGATCCCTACTCACGCTACTACATTCATTACTGTTATTAACTTGAGAGGGTTAATTTGGGCGTACGCGATAAACGCTACCAAATTTTGGCGCCGTTGCCGGGGAAGGCAATTTTATTAATTTGTGTTAACTTTTATTGATATTCTTCTTCCCGTACTTTTTACCTGTTTGTTCATGAACGCAGGCGATTTTTCATTTGAGGAGGACGAACATCAATACGATCCTGAGATAGAAAGGACTTTATACCACCTAAGAAGAGAAAATCGAAGACAAGTGAAAGAAGAAGAGGAAAGGACCATCATGGCAGAGAATCAAAGCCTACGACAGCTAGCGAATCCTACTTTGGATCAGTAGCCTCTCTGCATAACATTTCCTACACTTGCTACTAATATAAATTTTGAATTAAAATCTGGCCTAATACATCTTTTACCTTCTTTTCATGGCCTTGCAGGTGAGGATCCGCATAAGCATTTGATGGAATTCCATGTAGTGTGCACTACGATGAAGCCGACTGGAATAACCGAGGAACAAATCAAATTACGAGCTTTTCCGTTCTCGTTGAAGGACGCGGCTAAAGATTGGCTCTTCTATTTAACTTCTGGATCCATCACTACATGGAACGAACTGAAAAGAACCTTCTTGGAGAAATACTTTCCTGCATCAAGAGCGACGAATATCCGCAAAGATATATACGGCATTAGACAACTCCATGAGGAATCACTGCATGAATATTGGGAGCGCTTCAAGAAGCTTTGTGCAAGCTGCCCTCAACATCAGATAAGTGAACATTTACTGATTCAATATTTTTATGAGGGTCTTTTGCCAAATAACAGGAATTTGGTGGACGCTGCTAGTGGAGGAGCATTTGTAGATAAGACGCCAATGGAAGCAAGACACTTGATTGCGAACATGGCAGCCAACTCTCAACAGTTTGGAACTGCTCGATCGGACCATAAACTTAGGAAGCAAGGCAAGGTAAATGTTTCTAGCCTCGAACAACAATTGATTGATTTAACAGGTATTGTGAAACAACTTGTGATCGGAATTGGACAAAGTGCTAAGGTATGTGGAATTTGTGCACTACCGAGTCATCCAACTGACGCTTGCCCCACACTTCAAGAACCTTCAATTGAGGAAGCAAATGCGGCAGGCGGATTTCCGGGACAACCACAACGGAAGTATGATCCCTATTCTAGCACTTACAACCCAGGATGGCGAGATCATCCAAATTTGAGATATGGGAATCAAAATGAGCCACAGACGCAACAACACCCACCACCATATAGGCCACCATTCCAAAGGCCACAACAAGCCATTCCAACCCCAACACCTGGTGAGTATTTAGAAAATATTGTTAAGGAACTTGCTAATGGATCTCTAAAATTTCAACAGGAGACAAGAGCAAGCATCCAAAGCTTGACTACTCAAATGGGTCAGATGGCAACAACAATAAATCGCATTGATTCTCACAGATCAAACACTCTCCCATCACAACCAGTAGTGAATCCAAGGGAGAATGCAAGCGCAATTAAACTAAGGAGTGGGAAAGAACTCGAAAAAGAAGATGAGGAGAAAGAGATCAAGCCTACGGGAAACAATTCCATGCAAGAAGAAGAAACAAAAAGCGAGTCTCCTCCACTCCGTGAGTATAAGATTGAACCCCCTTTCCCTCTCGCATATCAGGAAGATAGGAGGAATGAAAGCATCAAGAACCTATACGAAACATTTCGAAGATGTGAGGTGAACATTCCACTGTTGGATGCGATAAAGCAAGTGCCGCGCTATGCAAAGTTCTTAAAGGAGTTGTGCACCGCCAAGAGAAAACAAAGGCTTAAAGGATGCCGCATGGTTGAGTTGGGGGAGAACATCTCAGCAGTCATCCAAAGGAAAATCCCTACGAAGTGCAAAGACCCAGGTATGTTCACCATTCCATGCACAATTGGCACAACACGTCTTGAAAAAGCTATGCTAGATCTAGGAGCATCGATAAATGTCATGTCATACTCTCTCTATGCTTCTTTGAATCTAGGACCTTTAAGTGAAAAAAGGGTAGTTGTTCAGTTAGCAGATAGATCTAATGCATACCCTAGGGGAATTTTAGAAGATGTCTTGGTACAGGTAAATGAGTTGGTATTTCCCGCTGATTTTTATGTGCTTGATATGGCAAAGGGGGACAATAATAGCGATATATTGTTAGGGAGACCCTTCTTGAAAACATCCAAGACTAAGATAGATGTTCATAGTGGCACACTTACGATGGAGTTTGATGGTGAGGTCGTTAAATTCAATATACATGATGCCATGAAATATCCTTGTGATGATGATGATACTGTTTACTCTATCGATATTATTGATTACTTGTCCCAAGGGATCTTTGAGACTGCAGGTAAAGACGAGTTGGAGATAGCCCTCACCACCCCTCTAGATCATTTTGAGGACGAGTTGCCACTTGGAGATGAAGTGGAACACAACATCACTGCGTTGGATACCACGCCCGAGATACAAGGTAATATTTCATTTGTGTCATTGCCTATTCCTAACTCTAGACCTCTCCCTTCTGTATCGCAAGCACCCACTATTGCATTGAAGCCATTACCAAGTCACCTAAAGTATGTGTTCCTTGGAGAAGGAAACACATTACCGGTGATAATCTCTAGCAAGTTGGGAGATAGCCAAGAGAAGGAGCTCATTCAAGTGCTAGAGGAGCACAAGACCGCGATAGGATGGACCATTGCTGACATCAAAGGAATAAGCCCCTCGACATGCATGCATAGGATTCTACTTGAAGAAGGATCAAAACCTACACGCCAACCGCAAAGGAAACTTAACCCACCGATGATGGAAGTAGTGAAAGAGGAAATCTTAAAGCTTCTTGCAGTTGGAATGATATACCCTATTTCTGATAGCCAGTGGGTCAGCCCTGTCCAAGTAGTTCCAAAGAAGACTGGCATTACAGTGGTGAGGAACAAAGACGATGAATTAGTGACCACCCGCATTCAGAATGGGTGGAGAGTTTGCATTGACTACCGCAAATTGAACACCGTGACCCGCAAGGACCATTTTCCATTGCCCTTCATTGATCAAATGCTTGAAAGGTTAGCATGTCATTCTTATTACTATTTTCTTGATGGATATTTTATTGTTATTTCCAGATTGCAATTGCTCCGGAAGATCAAGAAAAGACCACATTCACATGCCCCTTTGGAACCTTCGCTTATAGGCGCATGCCCTTTGGACTTTGCAACGTACGTGCCACATTTCAACGGTGTATGGTTAGTATATTTTCTGAGTTCACTGAGCACATATTAGAGGTATTCATGGATGACTTTACTATTTATGGTGACTCATTCAATGCTTGTCTAACTAACCATACCCTTGTCCTAAAGCGTTGCATAGAAACAAACCTTGTGCTAAATTCTGAAAAATGCCACTTTATGGTAGAGCAAGGTATTGTTTTGGGTCATGTGGTCTCATCAAAGGGTATAGAGGTAGATAAAGCAAAAATTGATATTATTCAGTCTCTACCTTATCCTATTTGTGTGCGGGATGTGCGTTCCTTTCTTGGCCATGCAGGTTTCTATCGGAGGTATATCAAGGACTTCGCCAAGATAGCATCACCATTGTGCAAATTATTACAAAAGGATATGGCATTCGAATTTGATGAGGCATGCAAGACCGCATTTGATACATTAAAGACATCCTTGACATCCACACCCATTATCCAACCTCCTGACTGGAGTAAGCCATTTGAGATCATGTGTGATGCAAGCGACTATGCAGTGGGCGCCGTTTTGGGCCAAAAGATTGGGAAGATTTCTCATGCCATCTACTATGCTTCCATGACCTTGAATGATGCTCAGCGGCACTATTCCACTACTGAAAAGGAGCTATTAGCTGTTGTGTTTTCTTTAGAAAAATTTCGATCTTATTTGCTCGGGGCTAAAGTTGTCATTTATTCTGATCATGCAGCCTTGCGGTACTTGATGACAAAGAAGGAAGCAAAGCCAAGACTAATAAGATGGATCTTACTGTTGAGTGAATTTGATGTTGAAATCAAAGATAAGCGAGGCTCAGAAAATAAAGTGGCGGACCACCTAAGTCGTTTGGTTAATGTGAATGATACACCGTGTCTAAAAGAAGAATTCCCGGATGAACGACTATTTGTTGTACACGACATTTTACCATGGTATGCAGGTATTGCTAATTTTTTGGCCACTAACACTTTTCCTAATGGATTGAATAGGAATCAACGCTGGAAAATTCGAAGCGACGCCAAGTATTATGTTTGGGATGAGCCATACTTATGGAAACATTGTGCGGATCAAGTCATCAGGCGTTGCATTCCGGACAATGAGGTATCTTCTAAACTCCGTTTTTGTCATTCCCATGAGGTTGGTGGCCACTTTGGAGCCAAAAGAATGGCGCACAAGGTATTAGAGTATGGATTCTTTTGGCCAACTTTATTTCATGATGCATATAATTTCTGCAAATCGTGCCATGAGTGTCAAAAGACAGGCAACATATCTCAACGAAATGAGATGCCCCAACAACCCATACTTTATTGTGAAATCTTTGATGTATGGGGCATCGACTTCATGGGACCATTTCCACAATCTTTTGGCCGCATTTACATTTTACTTGCTGTGGATTATGTGTCGAAATGGGTGGAAGCTTTAGCCACCCGTACTGATGATTCGAAAGTGGTTGCAGGTTTTATAAAGCATAACATTTTCTCTAGGTTTGGGACTCCAAGAGCAATCATAAGTGATCGAGGCGCCCATTTTTGCAATAGGACGGTGGAGAGTCCATTAAAGAAGTACCATGTGACACACAAGGTGTCCACCGCCTACCATCCGCAAACAAATGGACAAGCTGAAGTTTCAAATCGAGAAATCAAATCTATCTTGGAAAAGACTGTGAATCCCACTAGAAAGGATTGGAGCTTGAGACTAGACGATGCACTATGGGCTTATCGAACGGCATACAAAACGCCAATAGGTATGTCTCCTTATAGACTAATCTTTGGTAAACCCTGTCATTTGCCTGTAGAGTTGGAGCATCGAGCATTTTGGGCCATCAAACACTTAAACATGGCTATGGACAAGAGCGGGGAACATAGAAAGCTGCAATTGCAAGAATTAGAAGAGATCCGCAATGATGCGTATGAAAGTGCCAAGCTTTACAAAGAAAAAACGAAGACATTTCATGACAAGATAATCTCGAGGAAGGAATTTGTCGTTGGTCAAAAAGTCCTCCTCTACCTTTCCCGCCTTCGTGTCTTTCCAGGTAAACTACGTTCTCGATGGGTTGGACCTTTTATAGTAACTGCTGTTTTTCCACATGGTGCAGTTGAAGTCCAAAGCCTAGCAAAAGATAAAACATTCAAGGTGAACGGACATAGACTGAAACCACACTATGAAGGTTTCCATGCCGCTAAAGAATGAGAAATGGATCTTGAAGATCCACCAAGCATCACGTGATCAATGAACTGGCGTCGGGCCACCGACGTTAAATAGAGGCGCTGCTTGGGAGGCAACCCAAGGGGAGTTAGTTTCCTTTCTCCCTTTTACTTTTATTTATTTTTTTGCTTTAGTAGTTAGATTCTCTTCTCTTGTATTTTGTCTTACATTGGGGACAATGTAAGATTTAAGTATGGGGGAGGGATTAGTGGTGTGTTATTGCTTTTCTATTACAAAAATACAAAAAAATCGAAAAATTTGAAAATTTTGAGCTCATAGTTAGTAATGAACACATGCTTAGAATCACTAGCCCATGATGAAACCTAATTGATATCATGCATGCTTTTTAACATAGGTGAATTGTTAACAGTGGAGCACTTTGAACTCTAATGCAAAGTGTGCTTTGACTTAGTAGTTGAATATTTGGAGCACAATATTGTCATGACTTGTGAAGTGTGCATAGCTTAGTGAAGATTGTGTAAACTTTGTGATAGTCTTAAGAAGTCTCTAATACATGCTAGAACTTAACTACATGCTCTTTGAGGCGTATGTCTAGACTACTTGCAAACATGAAAGTGATATAGGCAATCTTTGATGCGTTTGAGCCTTTCAAGCCTACCATGTAAATAAAATCAATCTCTAGTACCCTTTTTGAGCCTTAATGTAAAAGAATGGTAGTATGCTAAGCATACTAAAGACCCCCATTCAACATTCCTTGACTAGCTTATCATCCTACCCTTTTAGCCTAAATATGATTTCAATCCATACCTTTTAAGGGAGTATGATGTATTTCATTCAAATACACTTTGGAATCATTGAAGTATATTTGTGAACTTTATTGTCAAAAGAATGAAATACATGAAAGAAAAGGAATGCCTTGAGGAAATAGATAAAAATATGACTCCAAGGGGAGCCAAGGCACAAAAGAAGAAAAATGTTAAAACAAAAGTTGAAAAATTCAAGCAAGAAGAGAGGCTTTTAGTGTGCATATCATCATACTCTCTTACTTGATATATCCTTACCTTTCTTTCATAAGTCAATACCTAGGCCACACTACAAGCTAATAAAGACCTACTTGATTTATGTTTGCAAAGTGGCTAAGATAGTGGAGAAGAGTGTGCAAGTGAGCTTATACTTGTGTTAGTGTATGACTTGAACTATTGTGGTTTACTTCTTTTGGATCTATAATTTGTTCATGACACTTGTTTATGACCACCCACACACGTTCACTACTTTGTTGGGTACGAATTGTTTAGAGATTGAACTTGTTCCATTATTAATTTTTCACCGCCTTTCATTACTATGCATGTTTATAATTGTTGAGGCATAAAAGTGAGGACAAGTTAGATTGTTATGATGCTATGAGCCAAGCAAAAAAATAATGTAGTTTTGTCTGATTTACTCGAGGTCGAGTAAAGAGTATGGGGGTATTTGATGTGACTAGAAATAGACACATCTATTGCGCTTAATTGTCTACGATTTGGTATATTTTGATGGATAAATTGATACATATAATACCTAATCGTATATTTGTGTAAATGTAGGGAAAGGTCAAGAAATCAAGCTAAAATGATGAAAGAAGCAATAAAGTTGAAGAAAAGAGGAAAAAACCAGAATCCAAGACACATGTTGCTCCTTTCTCCTCAAATTTCTATATGTTCAAGCCACGTTTTGGAAATGTGGTCCATATCAAAGTTGTAGAACTTTGAGTTATCTTCGCGTGGACAGCTGACTCGTCAAATTCGGAGTTTGTATGAGAAAGTTATGGCCAAAATACGAAACTCGCCTTAAAAATGGAAAATCAGGCGTAAAGACGCCATTTCAGGCGTACCTACGCCAGTGCTACCGGAATTTAGGCGTAGTTACGCCAGTTTAGGCGTAATTACGCCAATAGGATTTTGGATAGTTAAATTTCTTGATTTCTTTCCTTTCCACATGGATTTTACCCTACTCCATCAGCCTCCATACCTCATATACACGATTTTTACCTCATATTAAGCATAATTTCATACCTTAGAATATTTTTTAGATTTTAGAAATTTCTTCATTGAATTTTTGTAAAGAACGCTTGAAGAACGAGGACGGAATCGACAAGCCGGAATCGTGCTTCCTTTTAGTAACTTTTTCTTTTCCTATTAGTTTAATGCTTTCTAGATTAATTTGATTGTTTTTAATCTAGTTATGAGTAGCTAAATACTTGTGATTCTCGGTTGAGGAAAACGATAGATTGGATGTTTACGATTCTTGTGAGATAAGTTTTGATTGTTGATTTGCATTGAGTATCAATTGTTTTTCTGATTTGATTGTCATAAATGTTATGCATGATTGTTGGACTGATCACCTAGCTATTGTTCATACAATTTAAAGCTAAATTAGATATCAAATACGGAATCGTTTGATCCCTCTAATTTACGAAGCAACTAAGATTGATTAAATTCCGTTTGTGAGTTTGTTAAATTCTTAGGGAAAAAATTGACTAGATTAAACATAGACGCTTGGATTATGTTGTTTAGCTTCATCGATCTCACTAGTTCATATGCTATCATCGATTTAAATCTTAATCGCTTGTATTTTGATTGATTGTGTGATAAGGGTTAAACTAGAACGCTTGGGCTACTTAACTAAACTTAAGGTGAGATAGGACTTTGATTATTGGATTAAACGTCCACGATGAATATTCATATGGAAATTGAACCATTTGTGAAGATCGATGATCGAGATAGTAAACGCCAATTGTAATGTTAACCGAAAACCGAGAATCACACTTTTCTCATAAGTTAATTCATATAAATAATTTTGCATATTAGTTTAATTTTGCATCGTAGTATTATTACTTTGACTTCAAAACCCCTTTTTATTTTCGTTTGCATAAGTTAACACAAAGATATAACCTTCCTCGTGGGATCGATCCCTACTCACGCTACTACATTCATTACTGTTATTAACTTGAGAGGGTTAATTTGGACGTACGCGATAAACGCTACCACTTGGCTCGGTAGCGCGCACACATATGTATCTTATACATATATACACATTAATATATCATATTTATTTTACGATGTTTTCACATACATATCTCATATGTTGGTTATAAAATATCTATATGTTCTTATTAATCGTTAAAGTTTCGAATTAGCAAGATAACAATAACTCAATGAATGATAAAACAATTTATCACAAAACCCAGATATGAGCTTCTAACCTATCTCTAATACCACTGTTAGGAATCCGACGAGCATACAATGCAGCGGAATAAAATAAAATTCAGATTCCCACCGAGGATGTAAGGACCCCGCGCCCTTAACCCGCTATTAGTGTATTATCACAATAATGGTGCATGCTTTTATAACAATTGGGAATCCTCATACGTGCCATCTATAAAAAAATTCAACATTAATCCACTTAATGTTCAATTCCCAATACCGTCCCACTAGCATGAACATACACTTCATAATACACTATATGTTCTCAAGTCATCATGCCTTACTCCATTATTAATTGCATGCAACCATACATGAAAAGAGAACTCTAGCAGTATTTATACAAACCATATACACATATAGTGTATAAGGACCCCGTGCCCTTAACCCGCTATTAGTGTATTAACCCATGTATTTAGTGCATACTACCATGCAATCATGGGGAAAAACCACATGCAACCATAGCATAATATACCAACAATAAAATTTATTGCATTATCCCATACAATGTCCAATTTTCCCCAATACAAATCCACTTACATAACATGCACCCTATAATACACTAACATGATCTCAATTCATTTTGCAATTCCTTTAATTAATTGCATGCAACACATGAATGAAAAGAGAAAGGCCCTTGCCCTTTTATACAAACCATATACACATATAGTAGTGCTCACATGCGAACATCTAATGAGTGAATGTGTATTAAATGTATAAAGTACCCTACTCAATACCGACACTAGTACCTCGATCCTGGAAGTATCTCCAATCCATAGCTCAATCTCAACACCGGAGCTACCGCTGCACCTGTTCCACCTGTCCCAATAGAGACAGCCCCCACACGGGCTGAGCGTACCAATCTACCATCTCAATAACAACAAATATTTCAATTCATAATTTACAGAACATAAAGCTGTAATGTAAAAGATACTCCTTGTACAGTATCGTAATTCCATAGGATTCCCCGCTGTTCTTGTTCTCACAATAGCCAAACCATCAAATTCCCAAAATCAGTTAATCATCACATTGATTAACTATGCCCGTTCTTACCATGCCAATTTCATAATTAAGTATGAATAAATCATTCAACTAATGATTACAGATAACACATGTATCTATGCCATGGTTCCATAGTTCTATCACATCATATTTGATCGCTCGCTCAATAGCGGCGGCATTCCATACTCTCGCACGCTCATCAGCGGCGTCATCATGATCGATGTTCGCTCCGTAGCGACAGCATCACAATCATTGCTCACTCCATAGCGGCACCATATAATTTGCAATACTTACCAATTTATTGTATTAACAATATATCATGCATTTCACAGCTGCAATAATATAAAGACTATGCTCGTATGTTATACGTACCTTATAATTCCGTAGTCCGAATTAAACATTGCCTTAGTCCCGTGATCCGATGAATTACGTGATAAACACAATTAATAATTCACAATTAATTACAAGCATGCAATCACGTGCCCAAACATGTTCACAACCTCCAATTATATCGTCAATCCATGACGATTAACCATTTTAAAAGACCCGGGTGAAGCATGCATCGATTCCATAGCAACAACACAACAATAACCACAAAACAGAGCATCTCGATAGATCGGCCAATAAGCTCGATCGATCGAGAGCTCCAACAAAAAAATATGCCCGAAAATTTCCTTGCTCGATCGATCGAGCATAAGTCTCGACGATCGACCGCCTTGCTCGATCGATTGAGCATACTATTCATCATCTTCCAATTTTTGAATTACGCGCGATCGATCGAGCTCCTATAACCGATCGATCGGCGAGCACTGGAATGGCCCAAAAATGGTGTTTTCTAGTTTAAAACCCCCAAATAAACAACCCAACACCCATTAAACCATTATTCCTCAACATAAACACCATAAATCTTCCTTAAACATACCAACCCAAAAATCTTTAAAATCCAAACTTAAACTCAACTCTAAACTCAACCAAATACCACAATACAACAATCAAATCGAAGATAAAGAAGAGGGGAAGCGTATTACCAAATTACCTTCGAGAAATCGGGCTCCCAAGCCGAGCCTCCATCGATTTTGCTCCAAGGAAGAAAAGAGGGGAAAGATAGGGGTTTGGGCGTGTGTGAGAGAGAGAAGAGAGATGAGAGAGTGCCTGAACACCGAGTCCACTTGGTATATATAATACCAAGGCTCAAAAATCCCGAGTCCTCCACAAATACATCACGACTCATTAAAAATCATCTGTGTTCAATAATTACCTCTCAATCTCAATTTCCATTACCAGCCGTAACTCAAAGCACCCCCGACCCCAGATACCACTAAAAACCCAATTCCAATGTTTAACACCACGATGAGAATACAATCTCAAACCTTAGATCCACCGGCTCCAAATACCGGATTTAAAATCCTCGTGAGCCCCAATACCGCAATTAATTCATAATTGCCACAATTAAAAATCTATTAAGGATCATTACCACACCGGGATTTACACCATTAATTCCCAGGCATCACATATAGTAGTACTCACATACGAGCATCGAATGAGTGAATATGTATCTAATGTATAAAGCGCCCTACTACCGATACTGGTACCTCATCCCTGGAAGCACCTCCGATCAACAGGTCGAGCTCAACTCTGGAGCCACTGCTGTACCTGTTCCACCTGCCCCAACAGAGACATCCCCCACACGTGGTGAGTATACCAATACCACCATCTCAATAATCACAATAATACAAAACATAATTTATAGAATATAAAGCGGTAAATGTAAAAGATATTCCCTGTATAGTATCATTACCATATGTAGGGGTGAACAAAAGTTCGGTTAAACCGAAGAAACCAAACTAATTTGGAAAATCGGTTCGGTTAATTTGGAAATTGGTTATTTCGGTTAATTCGGTTTTCGGTTAATTTAAAAATTGGTTATTTCGGTTAATTCGGTTCGGTTTCGGTTTTTATTTTAAAAATATCGGTTAACCGAATAAACCAAATAAACCGAAATTTTAATTTTTTAATACTTTTTTTAAAAAATTAAAAAACAATTTTTTTTATTTTTTTAAAAAATCATTTATTATCATTCTTTATTTAAATATTACATTTTAAATTTTAAATTTTTTTAATTTTTAAATCATATTATCTATTTTTTTTAAAAATAATATCGGTTAATTCGGTTACCGACCGAAATAACCGATTTTTTATCGGTTCGGTTTTGAAAGTATAATTCGGTCTGTTCGGTTAGACGAAAATTTCGGTCGGTTCGGTCGGTTCGGTTCTGACCGATTGCTCACCCCTACCCATATGGGATTCCTCGTGCTGTTCCTGTTCTCACAATAACCAAAACCTCAATTCCCAAAATCAGTTAATCCCCACATTGATTAACTATAAACATTCCTGCCATGTCAATTTCATAATCAAATATGATTAAATCATTATACCAATGACCACATATATTACATATATGTAACCAATGATTCCATAGTTCTATTTCATCGCTCGCTCCTCAATAGCGGCATTTTGACTTGACGCACGCTCAACAACGACGCACCATAACCGATGTTCGCTCAACAACGACAACATCCAATCATTGCTCGCTCAATAGCGACACAACATAATCCTCTAATGCTTGCAACAATCATATATTATTCATGCACATGACAATAATATATATACCATGCTCGTACGTTACACGTACCTTATGATCCAATAGCAAGAGCCGAACCTGCCTTTGCCCCGAGATCCCGTGAATTAATTGCTAAATACAGTGCCTACAAACACATACCCCAACATGAATAAAACCTCAAAGTACATCATCAACCACGATGATTAACCATTTAAAAGACTCGGGCAAAGCATACGTCGAAACAACAACATAAAAATAATTTTCCAAAATCTCCGACCTACCGATCGATCGGTCGACCTACTGATCGATCGGTAAAAACCCAAAAATTGCAATTTGGCTACGACATTGCACTGATCGATCGGTAGCCTCTATCGATCGATCGCTAGGTGCTACAAATAGATCGGTAAAACGTCGTAATTTTACCCATCGCTACACATTTGCACCGATCAGTCGGTAAGATGCTACCAATCGATCGGTCGCTGCACAAACCCAAAAAACACCATTTTTAAAAGCTTCCAAAACCTCAACCAACCAACCAAACTCCTTCAAACTTGATTTTAGCCACAAATAAACACCCACGTGGCCTCCTCGACACCCCTGTGATCCCACTGAACTTTGACCATCGGTATCACCTTGCTCCGAAGTCTGCGATCCGCTCGATCCAGAATTCTAACTGGCAGTTCAACATAGGACACATCAAAATCCAACCGAACTTCTGAAGGTTGCAACACATGAGACGGATCCGGCTCATACTTCCTCAACATAGACACATGAAACACGTCATGAATCCCAGACAATGACGGTGGCAAAGCTTAGAGGTAAGCCAAAGTACCAGTGTGCTGCAAGATCTCATACTGTCCAACATACCTCGGAGATAGTTTACCGCGCATTCCGAAGAGCAAAACACCTTTGAAATGTGAGATCTTCAAAAAGACCTTATCTCCCAACTGAAATTCCAACAGTCGTTACCGTTTATTAGCATAGGCTGCCTGCCTATCCTGGATTGCTTTCATTTTCTGACGGATCACTTTCACCTTTTCTTCCACCTCCCGGATAAGTTCCGATCCTCCAACCGATTTACGATCCAAATTGTCCTAGTACAATGGTGATCGACAACGCCGACCATACAAGGCCTCAAATGGAGCCATCTTAATGCTCGTCTGGTAGCTATTGTTGTACGATAATTCCACCAAGGCCACGGAATCCTGCCACGTAGAGTCAAACTCTAGCACACAAGCTCGCAACATATCCTCGAGCGTCTGTATAGTACGCTCGGTCTGGCCATCTGTTTGGGGGTGGTAAGCCGTGTTCAATCTCACCTCAGTTCCCAAAGTCGATTGAAGACCTTCCCAAAAATGAGACGTAAACCGTGGGTCTCGATCAGACACAATAGAAACTGGGATCCCGTGTAATCTCACCACAACCCGAATGTACAACCGTGACATCCTCAAGTATGTGAAGGTCATATTGTATGGAATAAAGTGAGCCACCTTTGTCAGCCTGTCCACAATCACCCAAATGGCGTCAATCCCGAAGCCTTCCTCGGCAAATGAGTCACAAAGTCCATGGATATGTGCTCCCACTTCCATTTAGGTATCTCCAAGCTCTTCAATCACCACCAGGCCTCTGACTATCTGCCTTCACCTGTTGACAGATCAAGCACCTCTTAACGAATGTTATAACATATCGTTTAATTCGTTTCCGCCAGAACTAGTCACAGAGATCCTTGTACATTTTCCTCCCGCCTGGGTGGATACTAAATCTGCTGCTGTGAGCTTGCTGCAAGATTCCTTGGCGTAAATCCGGTGCACTTGGAACCACCCAACGGTTCCCAAGACTCAAAGTACCGTCCTCTGCAACCGTGAATCTCGATGATTGTCCTTGAAGGATCAATGCTATCCATCTCTGTATCTCATCATCTAACTTCTGAGCATTTCTGATATTCTCGAAAATGTCTGGCTCAGCTAATAATGTTGATACACGTACCGGTGATGCAGATACATCAAAGTCATAACCCAACTGAAAGTAGGAAGTCAATAGAACTGACAATTGGGTGACATCCTCCGCTGTGCACTTCACCTCCCGACTCAAAGCGTCAGCTGTCAAGTTAGCCTTTCCGGGATGGTACTCTATCTCGCAATCTTAGTCCTTTAGCAATTCCATCCATCTCCTCTTCCTCATGTTCAACTCCACCTGAGTAAATAAGAACTTTAGGCTCTTGTGGTCCGTGTATATGGTAAATGACGTACCATACAAATAGTGCCGCCAAATTTTCAAGGCAAACACAATAGACGCCAATTCTAAGTCATGAACTGGATACCTAGTCTCATGCGGCTTCAGTTGAATCGAAGCATAAGCCACCACATGCTTATCTTGCATCAACACGCATCCCAAACCCTGTAGCGATGCATCTGTATAAATGACGAACCTCTTTTTCTCCTGGGAATCACCAACACAGGTGCAGACGTCAGTCGATGTTTCAATTCCTGAAAACTTTACTCGCAAGCCTCAGACAAATAAAATGGTACTCCCTTCAGAGTCAATTGCGCCAAAAGATTAGCAATTTTCGAGAGTCCCTCGACAAAACATAGATAGTAACCAGCCAAGCCAAGAAAACTCTGAATCTTCGGTACAGAGGTAGGCACATACAATCCCACTACTACTTCTACTTTCCTGGGATCCACTGATATCCCATCTCTAGAGATGACATGACCCAAAAATACCAGACTGTCCAGCCAGAATTCACACTTACTGAGCTTGGCAAATAACTGATTATCTCGGAGAATCCGAAGCACAGTACGCAAATGCCTCACATGCTCATCTTCGCTTCTAGAATAGACAAGAATGTCGTCAATTAATACTATGACAAACTGGCCCAGATACGACTGAAACACCCGATTCATCAGACTCATAAAGATGGGGCATTCATCACTCTGAACATCCTCCTCTCTAACCCGTATCTGATGGTAGCCTGACCTCAAGTCAATCTTGGAATAAAGCTTCGTGCCCTCCAACTGGTGAAACAGATCATCTATCCGTGGAAGAGGGTACTTGTTCTTTCCCGTCGCTTTATTCAACTGCCGGTAATCGATGCACAAGCGCATCGAACCATCCTTCTTCTTTACAAATAAGACTGGTGCACCCCAATGCAATACACTAGGACATATGTATCCATTGTCAAGAAGTTCCTGCAACTGCACCTTCAGTTCCCTCAACTCAGCTGGTGCCATTCTATAAGGGGCACGAGAAATAGCGGACGTCCCTGGTAATAACTCAATCCCAAACTCAACTTCCCTACTCGGCAGAAAACCTGGAATTTCTACCGGAAACACATCGGTAAATTCCGCAACCACGGGTATCTCCTCGATTTTCAGCCCTTTCCTCTTTTCCGCAACATCAATGGCATAGATCCGATAGCCCAAATGTCCACGTTCCAATAGCCGCGACATTTTGATAGCCGATACCAACGGAATCTTTGGACGAGAACCACTTCCATAAAATATCCATTGAATCCCCTGATCAGATCGGAAGCGAACCATTCTCTGTCGGCAATCAACCACTGCCTGATATTTGTTCAGTATATCGATGCCCACAATGCAATCGAAGTCCATCATTCCCAGTACATTCAAATCAGACTTCAGATCATTTTCCTCAAAATAAATGAGGCAGTCAGATAACATTCGATCAGCAATCACGTACATTCCAGTGGGTGTCGAGACCATAAGAGGCGTGGGCAACGGAGACGGACACATATGATGTCTTTCCACAAAATCCGTAGACACAAAGGAATGGGAGGCACCTGTATCTATCAAAATAAAAGCGGGGTAGGTAAACAAATAACACTTACCCGCAATCACTTCCTCTAGGGCTGCCTCGGCCTGCTCCCTCGTCAATGCGTACACCTACCCCTGAGGTGGTCCCACTGTCTGGCCTCTCTACTGTCGAGACACAGCCAGTTGCCTCTACTGTACTGCCCTGCCATCAAATCTCACCCTGTTCACCCTGTAATCTAACTGTCCTCCATGGGTAGCTAGCTCTCCTCTTATAAGCGCATCATCAAAAGAACTGGGGTTATTAGAGAGAACCCTATCAAATAACCCCGGTCTCAATCCCTTCAGAAAATGCCTCATCTTGGCATGTCCATTTATAGCAATATGAGGGACATACCTCAAAAGGTATGAATACTGTAGAGCATAGTCGGAAACAGTCACGTTGCCCTACGTCAAGTTAGTGAACTCATCTTCCTTCAGTTGTCTCACCGCCGCCGAGAAATATCGACTCAAAAATCGAGTCCGGAACAAACTACAGTCTACCAATACCCCTTGAGCTCTCAACTCCATAGCAGTTGTCTTCCACCACATGGAAGATTTCTTAGCCAGTTGGAACCCTGCCAGTCTCAACCAAGCAATCTTGGCACATGGTGCCGATACAAATATCTGCTCAATTCTCTCAAGTCATTCTTCTGCTTCTTCCCGAGTCTCAGTTCCCTCAAATTGAGGTGGATGGAAGGTCAAGAATTGTGTCAGACTCCATTCCCGGGCCAGTAATAGCAGTGCAATCCATGCTCACAGCCGGTGGCGGTATAGGAATATTCTGTGCAATATTCGCATTTATACTCATTGCATCTCCCACCCCTTCATTGAGGTGTTCCAAGTTTCTGGCTGCCATACTGTAATACATGGGCTAACAATAATAACACCAGAACAATTCACGTAACACACTGTTAGTTAACATGAATAACAATTCTCCAAGCATGTTAGTATAACACATATATACTCAAATATGCACCACATGCATGAACATGCTCATAATTGAACACCTATTCAACTTGTTCACTAAGTCTACCCTTCGCTCATCCCTGGTTCTCTAACCACTGCTCTGATACCATTAATGTAAGTCCTCGCTACCTTAAGTGTGGATTAAGTGCATTAAGAGAGCTAAATATGCATTCATCAGAGTATAAGGGTTCATGTTGATGCTTTGAGCATAATGATTATAGTGCCAAAATAAAACTTCCAAAGAGAATTAGTTACATTCCTACAAATCATTGTAAAGGCTATATATTTACTCTACACTGTTGGAATATGCCCTAAGACAAATCATTAGATGATTGTTTTGACATACAATGTTTATGATTTTATGAATGGCAATTCATTATTATATATTATTCTTTTAACTGTGCAATGTGAATTAATATATATGTTAATGTCCTTAGAATAATATAGTATTATTCTTAAAGATGTCCCTAGTCAAGTATTATCATGAATATGGATAATGATAATACGTAGAGACTAGTATGTGTTGATTGATGAATTGTTCATTGATATGAGATATCAAATCAACACATGGGTACATGTTAGAGAACGATGTACTGGACAGACCCACCATGAGAATGCAACATGGATAGTTATATGATCGTCATATGCAATTCTCATAGTGATAATGATGTATGTAATCCTTACGACTTGTGATCATCAGAGATCCCAACATAAGGAGTTATGTATCTTGATATTGTCAAACGTTACCCATAACAGGGTAAACTATAAAGGCGACTATTGGATACACTACGAATTATGTAGAGGGATGTTGACTGATCGAGATAGGATTTGTCCCTCCTATATAACAGGAGATGTGTTTGGCCCTTGATCAACTGAGAACAAAAAAGCATGGCCATGCTCGAATGAGTCGATATGAGATATCGAGCTTATTCGTTTATTTTAGTTCTACTTAGGGATCAAGAAATAAAGATTGGATATACGAGTATGACTATTCCATGACTCGTGTTCAATCTAAACATAAAGGACAAAGGGATTAAGTTACATGGTTAATATTATCACAAATTCTAAAGGTTATGTCGAGTCATTGACATTCTTGTAATTTGGGTAGCCTCGATGTGTTGCTAGACACCGCTGCTTGCTTGTAACGTAAAATGAGATTTTATGTCACTGCCAACATTACAAGATCCTATCGGGTCGCACAAAAGATTAAATCGATAAAGGGAATTAAATTCATTGGATGAATTAAATAATTAAGAAGAGTCTTAATAATAATTATAAGGATTAAATTAAAATCATGGGCTTAAGCCCATGAGGCTTTATGAAAGCCTTTAATTAATCATATATAATTGGTTAACAAGATGTTTAATTTAATTAACACATCATATCATAAAACCTAGCACCAAAGAGGCTCTCGGGTGCCGCACCATCTTGAGCTCTCGGCCTCTTCGTAGCCGTGTGGTTCTTGGTGACTTTGTGCCATCATTTGATTGTGAATCAAGTGTGGTTTTTGGTTCCGGTTTAAGAACTTGTCTAGCAAATTGTTCTTAAACTATCCCCTTTTGTTCGATTTGATCGTGTGGATACCGTTGAGGCAAAACTTGACAAGTTTTGCTAGTGACTCGGAGGAGGCGTTGGACGTGGTGCAGCTCCGTGGAATCTGCTCAAACACGCTACAAGGGTGAGACCTTCGTAAATCCTTTTATCCGATATGATATCCTACGTATAGATCCGCGGTTTAGTAATCCAAAATTTTATTCCGCTGCGTTGTATGCTTTGAGGATTACTTACAGTGGTATCAGAGCCGTGTACAAGGCTCATATCGGATTTATGTGGTTAAATAGTTTAATCATATTAGAATTAATATTGCATGCTATTTAAAACTGTATGAACATATATGATATGTTAATATTTAGTTTGTGAAAATCATCGTAAAATTGTATTTTGATATAATTGGCGAATCAAAATTATTGGGCAATGTTTTTGGCCACCACCATGCTTTTGACCCACGGCTTAGCCACGTGAGGGCTAGGGGTTTCGGACTCCTATGCTCGAGATGGCCTAGTCGTTGTGGCTCATGTTCATGCATGGAGGTTTCGAGACATGGATGATTTTTTGAACTCTTTGGCTCGATAATGGTTCTCGCATGCATGGATTAGTGGCTTTACCACATGAGAGCTAGGGTTTTCGAACCCTTGGCTCGAGATGGTGGAGCCAACCCTGTGCATGGCCTGACCGTGACTCGTGGCTAACAAATTCCGGCGTTTCGAACAAGATGGCTCGATGAAAAACCAAGGTGGTGCGTGGCGGCTAGGGTTTGGAACCCTAGTGCCGCCGCCGCTCGCTCAAGGCTCGGCCATGGGCTAGGGTTTCGAACCCTAGGCCCATAATTGGTCCAGCCGTGCGCTTTTGTGGTTTGAACCATGGTGGTTCGTGGCTTAGTCGCTTTAGTTCGTGGCATGTGATGTCCCGAGCGTACGATAATTTTTCAAAAAATATATTACAGTTTTAATTAGAATTAAATTTAAAATGTTTAAAATTTAATTAATTAAATGTTAATACATGCTTTATGTGTTGTTTGAGCATGGTGCGTGGTTGTAGCCCTTTGACCTATTAGATAGGATTTGTGAATGTTTGTAATTTATAATACGACCTGCGTGTCATGCCTTCTCTATTTTATTCTAAATGTTATCCCTCCCCTATGTTCCCCTCGAATGTGAATCGAGGAATTCTATATCTTGTAAATAGTATAGTTTAATTGTTGATGGTGATCAATGAAGATGGAGCATCGTGCCGGGATGAGGAGGCCATTCACAAATTGGAGCCAAAGGAAGGTGCTTGTGAAGTTACCTTAGGTTGACTCTTAGGATTTTCTCATTGGCTTGAGAAAATCGTTAGTAGGGGCTATAACCATGTCACGTTTAATTATGTATGTTGATGCATGATTTATCTTATGCTTTAGATTGATAATTATATTACACATATATGTAGATATGTATACAACTATATGTAGTGGACATATTTTAAATTATCAAACTAATCATGAGATCAATAAATCCCTCTAAAATATTAAGTTTAGATGCTTTCCAAAATTAAAAGTACTCGTCAAAAACTTCGATTGTACATGTGTGGGTTTGCCAAAGCAAAGCACCGTGGCAATCTTAGTAAGGCGCGAAAGGATAATTGTGATATCCGTTATACTTTAAATTGGGTACGACTTAACTAGGTTATCTCAATAGGATTGGGAACCTAGAGGCATGGGTTGGATAATAATTCATTTGATGAATTGAACAAAGCGTTGTTCGTCCAACTATCCAAGAATTATATGTGATATAATTGACAAAGTGTTGTCTACCTAAATAACCGAGTCTTGGGCGATTAGCCAAAGCTAACTCAAGATTAGGCGAAATATGGATCTTGGCCCACTAAAGGTTTTGAGGGTTGATATTTTTTAAACAAAATAGTGAGAGCATCATTTAATATAAGACCATGTTAAATGATTAAATCATAAACTTATTTTGCATATTTATATTGTAGATATCTGATGTGACTAGAAATAGACACATCTATTGCGCTTAAATGTCTACGATTTGGTATATTTTGATTGATAAATTGATACATATGCTACCTAATTGTATATTTGTGTAAATGTAGGGAAATGTGAAGAAATCAAGCTAAAATGATGAAAGAAGCAATAAAGTTGAAGAAAAGAGGAAAAAACCGGAATCCAAGACACATGTTGCTCATTTCTCCTCAACTTTCTATATGTTCCAGCCATCTTTTAGAAATGTGGTCCATAGAAAAGTTGTAGAACTTCGAGTTATCTTCGCGTGGACAGCTGACTCGTCGAATTCGGAGTTTGTATGTGAAAGTTATGGACAAAATACGAAACTCGCCAGAAAAATTGATGACAGGCGTGACGCCATTATTAGGCGTAATACGCCAAGGCTACGGCATGTGTAGGCGTAGCTACGCCATTCTACGCGTAATTACGCCAGAAGAGTTTTGGAAAGTGTAAAAACTTGATTTCTTTCCTTCCCACATGGATTTTACCCTACTCCATTAGCCTCCATACCTCATATACACGATTTCTACCTCATATTAAGCAGAATTTAATACCTTAGAATACTTTTTAGATTTTAGAATAATTTTTCTTTCAATTTTTGTGAAGAACGCTCGAAGAACCAGGACGGAATCGACAAGCCGGAATCGTGCTTCCTTTTAGTAACTTTTTCTTTTCCTATTAGTTTGATGCTTTCTAGATTAATTTTGATTGTTTTTAATCTAGTTATGAGTAGCTAAATACTTTTGTGATTCTCGGTTTAGGAAAACGATACATTGGATGTTTACGATTCTTGTGAGATAAGTTTTGATTGTTGATTTTCTTTGAGTATCAATTGTTTTTCTGATTTGATTTTTCATAATTGTTATGCATGATTGTTGGATTGATCACCTAGCTATCGTTCATACAATTTAACGCTAAATTAGATATCAAATACGGAATCGTTTGCTCCCTCTAATTTACGAAGCAACTAAGATTAATTAAATTCCGCTTGTGAGTTTGTTAATTCTTAGGAAAAACAATTGACTAGATTAAACATAGACACTTGGATTATGTTGTTTAGCTTCATCGATCTCACTAGTTCATATGCTATCATCGATTTAAATCTTAATCGCTTGTATTTTGATTGATTGTTTGATAAGTGTTAAACTAGAACGCTTGGGCTACTTAACTAAACTTAAGGTGAGATAGGACTTTGATTATTGGATTAAACGTCCACGATGAATATTCATATGAGAATTGAATCGTATGTGAAGATCGATGATCAAGATAGTAAACACCAATTGTAAAGTTAACCGAAAACCGAGAATCGCTCTTTTCTCATAAGTTAATTCATCTAGTTTAATTTTGCATCATAGTAGTAGTATTATTCAATTGATTTCAAAAACCCCTTTTTTATTTTAGTTTGCATAAGTTAACACAAAGATATAACCTTCCTCGTGGGATCGATCCCTACTCACGCTACTACATTCATTACTGTTATTAACTTGAGAGGGTTAATTTGGGCGCACGCGATAAACGCTACAAAATTTTGGCGCCGTTGCCGGGGAAGGCAATTTTATTAATTTGTGTTAATTTTTATTGATATTCTTCTTCCCGTGCTTTTTACCTGTTTGTTCATGCACGCAGGCGATTTTTCATTTGAGGAGGACGAATATCAATACGATCCCGAGATAGAAAGGACTTTATACCACCTAAGAAGAGAAAATCGAAGACAAGTGAAAGAAGAAGAGGAAAGAACCATCATGGCAGAGAATCAAAGCCTACGACAGCTAGCGAATCCTACTTTGGATCAGCAGCCTCTCTGCATAACCTTTCCTACACTTGCTACTAATATAAATTTTGAATTAAAATCTGGCCTAATACATCTTTTACCTTCTTTTCATGACCTTGCAGGTGAGGATCCGCATAAGCATTTGATTGAATTCCATGTAGTGTGCACTACGATGAAGCCGACAGGAATAACCGAGGAACAAATCAAATTACGAGCTTTTCCGTTCTCTTTGAAGGACGCGGCTAAAGATTGGCTCTTCTATTTACCTTCTGGATCCATCACTACATGGAACGAGCTGAAAAGAACCTTCTTGGAGAAATACTTTCCTGCATCAAGAGCGACGAATATCCGCAAAGATATATACGGCATTAGACAACTCCACGAGGAATCACTGCATGAATATTGGGAGCGCTTCAAGAAGCTTTGTGCAAGCTGCCCTCAACATCAGATAAGTGAACATTTACTGATTCAATATTTTTATGAGGGTCTTTTGCCAAATGACAGGAATTTGGTGGACGCTGCTAGTGGAGGAGCATTTGTAGATAAGACGCCAACGGAAGCAAGACACTTGATTGCGAACATGGCAGCCAACTCTCAACAGTTTGGAACTGCTCGATCGGACCATAAACTTAGGAAGCAAGGCGAGGTAAATGTTTCTAGCCTCGAACAACAATTGATTGATTTAACAGGTATTGTGAAACAACTTGCGATCGGAATGGGACAAAGTGCTAAGGTATGTGGAATTTGTGCACTACCGAGTCATCCAACTGACGCTTGCCCCACACTTCAAGAACCTTCAATTGAGGAAGCAAATGCGGCAGGCGGATTTCCAGGACAACCACAACGGAAGTATGATCCCTATTCTAACACTTACAACCCGGGGTGGCGAGATCATCCAAATTTGAGATATGGGAATCAAAATGAGCCACAGATGCAACAACATTCACCACCATATAGGCCACCACTCCAAAGGCCACAACAAGCCATTCCAACCCCAACACCTGGTGAGTATTTAGAAAATATTGTTAAGGAACTTGCTACTGAATCTCGAAAATTTCAACAGGAGACAAGAGCAAGCATCCAAAGCTTGACTACTCAAATGGGTCAGATGGCAACAACAATAAATCGCATCGATTCTCAAAGATCAAACACTCTCCCGTCACAACCAGTAGTGAACCCAAGGGAGAATGTGAGTGCCATCACTTTGAAGATGAGCGAAGATGAAGATGATGAGAAAGTGGTACTGACACCACCCGGAAGAGAAGATGCGAAAGAGATGAAGGAGATGGAGAAGGACGTTGAAGAGCCCATACAAGAGGAGGAACCACGGGGTAAGTTCCCTAAATTTTCTGAATATGAAATTGAACCCCCATTCCCCCTTGCTTTTAAGGAAAATAGGAAAGATGAGGATATCAAGGAACTCTACGAGACTTTCCGACGATGTGATGCAAACGCTCCACTACATGAAGCCATGATGAAGATACCTCGATGTGCGAGATTTTTGAAGGAGGTATGGAAAGTGGGTAAGAACAAGGAAGGCAAAGGGTACCCCAAGATTGAGTTAGGTGAGAATGTTTCCGCGGACATCCAAAGAAGCATTCGCACAAAGTGTAAGGACCCTGGTATGTTTTATATCCCTTGTGTGATTGGAACCACTAGAATTGATAAGGCAATGCTAGATTTAAGATCGTCCATTAATGTCATGCCTTACTCAATCTACACTCAACTGAAACCCGGCCCTTTGAAACAAGACCATACTGTGATTCAATTAGCTGATAGGTCCACGGTTATTCCTAGGGGGGTAGTAGAAGATGTACTTATGCATGTAGAGAACTTGGTCTTCCCCGCCGATTCTATGTCTTAGACATGGAAAATGGTGATCCATCCAGCCCCATCCTTTTAGGGAGACCATTCTTGAAAACATCAAAATCTGTGATCGACGTGAATAGCGGCCTGTTTACAATAGAGTCTAATGGTGAAATTGCAAAATTTAATATCTATGAACCCATTAAAACTCACAAGCATTCTAGTTACGCTATTGATATAAATGATGCATATGATTCTGATTTTGATAATGATGAATTGTGGGAGATGGGAAAGGCTACTGATGGCCTTGATGACAACGGAGGTATGGATTCTCATTTTGTGCATAATGTTCATAATGTTGCCGCTTTATCTACTCATGATACTGCTGACCCTCTCTTTTCTAACTTGCAAGATCATACCATTGAAAAGAAGCACCCTCCGGATCGACCAAAGCAAGCAACAAATGCTGGAGGAGTAACAAAGACTGGGGACGACCACTCAAAGAGCAACAAGCCGAAATACAGAGGAGTGAAGAAGATATTGAGGTGGTTAAGGAAGGACAGAACGACACCGCATCACCCACCTTGATAGAGGACTTGCGTCGGGCCACCGACGTTAAACAGAGGCGCTGCTTGGGAGGCAACCCAAGGGGAGTTAGTTTCCTTTCTCCCTTTTATTTATTTATTTTTGCTTTAGTAGTTAGATTCTCTTTTCTTGTATTTTTGTCTTACATTGGGGACAATGTACGATTTAAGTATGGGGGAGGGATTAGTAGTGTGTTATTGTTTTTCTATTACAAAAATACAAAAAAATAAAAAATTTGAAAATTTTGAGCTCATAGTTAGTAATGAACACATGCTTAGATTCACTAGCCCATGATGAAACCTAATTGATATCATGCATGCTTTTGAACATAGGTCAATTGTTAACCTTGGAACACTTTGAACTCTAATGCAAAGTTTACTTTAACTTAGTAGTTGAATATTTCGAGCACATTATTGTCATGGCTTGTGAAGTGTGCATAGCTTAGTGAAGATTGTTTGAACTTTGTGATAGTCTTAAGAAGTCTCTAATACATGCTAGAACTTAACTACATGCTCTTTGAGGCGTATGTCTAGACTACTTGCGAACATGAAAGTGATATAGGCAATCTTTGATGCGTTTGAGCCTTTCAAGCCTACCATGTAAAGAAAATCAATCACTAGTACCCTTTTTGAGCTTTAATGTAAAAGAATGGTAGTATGCTAAGCATACTAAAGACCCCCATTCAACATTCCTTGACTAGCTTATCATCCTACCCTTTTAGCCTAAATATGCTTTTAATCCATACCTTTTAAGGGAGTATGATGTATTTCATTCAAATGCACTAGGAAATTCATTGAATTATATTTGTGAACGTTATTGTCAAAAGAATGAAATACATGAAAGAAAAGGAATGCCTTGAGAAATTTGATAAAAATATGACTCCGAGGGGAGCCAAGGCACAAAAGATTGAAAAATTGTTGAAATAAACCTTGAAAAAAAAAATGAACAAGGTTTGAAAAATTCATGCAAGAAGAGAAGTTTTAGTGTGCATATCATCATACTCTCTTACTTGATATATCTTTATCCTTTCTTTCATAAGCCAATACCTAGGCCAAGCTAGAAGCTAATAAAGACCTACTTGATTTATGTTTGCAAAGTAGCTAAGATAGTGGAGAAGAGTGTGCAAGTGAGCTTATACTTGTGTTAGTGTATGACTTGAACTGTGGATTTACATATTTTGGAACTATAATTTGTACACAACACTTGTTTATGACCACACACACACGTTCACTATTTTGTTGAGTATGAAATGTATAGGGATTGAACTTGTTCCACTGTTAACTTTTCACCGCCTTTCATTACTGTGCATGTTAAAGTTGTTGAGGCATAAAAGTGAGGACAAGTTAGTTTGTTATGATGCTATGAGCCAAGCAAAAAAATATTGTAGTTTTGTCTGATTTACTCGAGGTCGAGTAAAGATTAAGTATGGGGGTGTTTGATGTGACTAGAAATAGACACATCTATTGCGCTTAATTGTCTACGATTTGGTATATTTTGATTGATAAATTGATACATATGCTACCTAATCGTATATTTGTGTAAATGTAGGGCAATGTGAAGAAATCAAGCTAAAATGATGAAAGAAGCAATAGAGTTGAAGAAAAGAGGAAAAAACCGGCATGTTGCTCCTTTCTCCTCAACTTTCTATATGTTCCAGCCATCTTTTAGAAATGTGGTCCATAGAAAAGTTGTAGAACGTCGAGTTATCTTCGCGTGGACAGCTGACTCGTCGAATTCGGAGTTCGTATGTGAAAGTTATGGCCAAAATACGAAACTCGCCAGAAAAATTGACGACAGGCGTAATTACGCAATTATTAGGCGTAATTACGCCAAGGCTACGGCATGTGTAGGCGTAGCTACGCCATTCTACGCGTAATTACGCCAGAAGAGTTTTGGAAAGTGTAAAAACTTGATTTCTTTCCTTCCCACATGGATTTTACCCTACTCCATCAGCCTCCATACCTCATATACACGATTTCTACCTCATATTAAGCAGAATTTAATACCTTAGAATAATTTTTAGATTTTAGAATAATTTTTCTTTCAATTTTTGTGAAAAATGCTCGAAGAACGAGGACGGAATCGACAAGCCGGAATCGTGCTTCCTTTTAGTAACTTTTTCTTTTCCTATTAGTTTGATGCTTTCTAGATTAATTTTGATTGTTTTTAATCTAGTTATGAGTAGCTAAATACCTTTGTGATTCTCGGTTTAGGAAAACGATACATTGGATGTTTACGATTCTTGTGAGATAAGTTTTGATTGTTGATTTTCTTTGAGTATCAATTGTTTTTCTGATTTGATTTTTCATAATTGTTATGCATGATTGTTGGATTGATCACCTAGCTATCGTTCATACAATTTAACGCTAAACTAGATATCAAATACGGAATCGTTTGATCCCTCTAATTTACGAAGCAACTAAGATTAATTAAATTCCGCTTGTGAGTTTGTTAATTCTTAGGAAAAACAATTGACTAGATTAAACATAGACGCTTGGATTATGTTGTTTAGCTTCATCGATCTCACTAGTTCATATGCTATCATCGATTTAAATCTTAATCGCTTGTATTTTGATTGATTGTTTGATAAGTGTTAAACTAGAACGCTTGGGCTACTTAACTAAACTTAAGGTGAGATAGGACTTTGATTATTGGATTAAACGTCCACGATGAATATTCATATGAGAATTGAATCGTATGTGAAGATCGATGATCAAGATAGTAAACACCAATTGTAAAGTTAACCGAAAACCGAGAATCGCTCTTTTCTCATAAGTTAATTCATCTAGTTTAATTTTGCATCATAGTAGTAGTATTATTCAATTGATTTCAAAAACCCCTTTTTATTTTAGTTTGCATAAGTTAACACAAAGATATAACCTTCCTCGTGGGATCGATCCCTACTCACGCTACTACATTCATTACTGTTATTAACTTGAGAGGGTTAATTTGGGCGTACCGATAAACGCTACCAATATCCATGGCAACTAACAACATAACAAGCACTCTATCACTGCGATTGGTCCTTGAGAAGGACAAATTAAATGGGACAAATTTCCTAGACTGGCATAGGAACTTGAGGATAGTCCTCAAACAAGAAAAGAAACAATATGTCCTAGAGGAACCCTTACCTGCTGAGGAACCTCCCCTAACGGCTACATGAGCCGAAAAAGGTGCTACAAGAAGCATCAAAGTGACCCACTTGATGTTGGGTGCCTTATGCTTGCCACCATGAACTCTGAGCTTCAGAAGCAACATGAGGAAATGGAGGCGTTTGATATGATCGAGCATCTTAAGCAACTGTACCAACAACAAGCAAGACAAGAGAGGTATGACGTCTCTAAGGCGTTATTCCAGTGTAGAATGGTAGAAGGAAGTCTGGTTGGTACTCATGTACTCAAGATGATTGGGTATATTGAGAATCTAGAGAAACTGGGTTTTCCTTTGGACCAAGAGTTGGCCACTGACGTGATCTTGCAATCGTTGCCTGAAAGCTTCAGTTAAATTACAATATGATTGAAATTGAGAAGACACTACCACAGTTACTTGGCATGCTTAGAACTTTTGAAGCAAATAGCAAGAAGTCTAAACCAACAAATGTTCTTATTGTGAATAAGAGCAAAGGAAAGACTAAAGCTAGGAACTTCAAGAAAAACAAGAAGGTCTTTGTTAAATCTAAGCCAAAGTCATCTGCACTGAAACCAAAGGGAGGGATAGCGAAGGAAGGGAACTGTTTCCATTGCGGTTAGACCGGCCATTGGAAAAGAAATTGCAAAGTATATCTGGAGGATCTAAAGAAAGGAAGTGTGACTTCCACTTCAGGCATTTTTGTTATAGAAGTCAATTTATCTACTTCTTCATAATGGGTATTAGATACTGGATGTGGATCTCACATTTGTGTAAATGTGCAGGACCTCAAAAAGAGTAGATTATTGGCGAAAGGCGAAGTTGATCTCCGAGTTGGAAATGGAGCAAGAGTTGCTGCATTAGCTATAGGGGATTATCATTTATCTTTGCCTTCTGGTTTATCGTTGATTTTAAAGATTGTTATTTTGTGCCTTCAATTACCAAAAACATTATTTCTATTTCTTGTTTGGACAAGTATGGATTCTCATTTATTATAAAGGACAACTGTTGTTCCATTTATTTAAATGATATGTTTTATGCTAGTGCACAAATGGTGAATGGTCTTTATTTATTAAATCTTGATATACATGTCTATAACATAAATACTAAAAGGATTAAAAATAATGATTGTAATTCGACTTATCTCTGGCATTGTCGCTTGGGCCACATAAACGAAAACCGCATAGCTAAACTTCATAAGGATGGAGTATTAGATTCATTTGATTTTGAATCATATGAAACATGCGAATCTTGTTTAATGGGCAAGATGACTAAAGCCCCTTTCAAGGGACATGTTGAAAGGGCAAATGTTTTATTGGGACTAATACATAGTGATGTATGTGGACCAATAAGTACACAAACTAGAGGTGGTTTTCAATACTTCGTTACATTTACTGATGACCTCAGTAGATATGGGTATGTGTACCTAATGAAGCATAAGCATGAAACCTTTGAAAAGTTCAAAGATTTCAAGAATGAAGTACAAAACTAACTTGGCAAAAGTATCAAAATCCTTCGATCAGATCGAGGAGGTGAATACTTCAGCCAAGAGTTTCATGACTATCTAAAGGAGTGTGGGATAGTCCCACAACTCACTCCTCCGTATACTCCACAATGGAATGGTGTATCCGAGAGGAGAAATCGAACCTTGTTAGACATGGTTAGATCAATGATGAGTCATGCAGATCTTCCGATATCGTTTTGGGGACACGCTCTAGAAACAGCGATTTTCTTACTGAACCGTGTTCCATCTAAATCAGTGGAAAAGACACCGTATGAGATATGGACTGGGAAGCGTCCTAGCATGTCTTTTATGAAGATTTGGGGTTGTGAGGCTTACGATAGACGTCACGCCACTAACAAACTTGGACCCAAATCTGATAAGTGTTTATTTGTGGGGTATCCTAAGGAAACGAAAGGATACTATTTCTATTATCCCACCGAGAACAAAGTAGTTGTTGCTCGGACTGGTGTATTTCTTGAAAGAGAATTTATTTCTAGAAAAACCAGTGGGAGAAAAATAGAACTCAGTGAAGTTCAACCACAAGAAAACACTGAACCTGAGATTGAGATGGAAACAGAGCAGGCACCGCAAACTGTTGTGGAAGAAGTACCTGCTCAAGAGACACAAGCCCAGCGTAGGTCTGTAAGAGAACACCGGGAGCCACAGAGATATGGATTTCTTGTGACTCAACAATGTGACTTACTACTTATTGATGAGGATGAGCCGTCATCTTATCAACAAGCTATAATGGGCACTGATTCTGAGAAATGGCAAGAGGCCATGAAATCTGAGATGTAATCCATGTATGCAAACCAAGTATGGACTTTGGTTGATCCACCTGAAGGGGTACGACCCATAGGGTGCAAATGGATTTTCAAGAAAAAGACCGATATGGATGGTAATGTACAAACCTTTAAAGGTCGGCTGGTAGCAAAAGGATTCAAACAAATTCATGGTATTGACTATGATGAAACCTTTTCACCAGTGGCCATGGTTAAATCCATAAGGATCTTACTTGCAATAGCTGCATTTCATGATTATGAAATCTGGTCTCGAGGATGTGTACATGACACAGCCCTAGGGTTTTGTCGATCCAAAGGATGCTGGAAAGATATGCAAGCTACAACGATCCATTTATGGATTGAAGCAAGCTTCTCGGAGTTGGAATCTTCGTTTTGGTGATGCAATCAAAGAGTTTGGTTTTATCAAAAACGAGGATGAACCTTGTGTCTACAAGAAGGTCAGTGAGAGCGTAATCATTTTCCTAGTGTTGTATGTAGATGACATACTTCTCATTGGAAATGATATCCCTGCCTTGCAATCTATAAAGATTTGGCTAGGGAACTGCTTTTCGATGAAAGACTTGGGAGAAGCCACCTATGTATTAGGAATCAAGATCTATAGAGATAGATCGAGAAGGCTTCTTGGCCTAAGTCAAAGTACATACATAGACAAAGTGCTTAAAAGGTTTAGCATGCAAGAATCAAAGAAAGGATTCGTGCCTATGACACATGGTATATATCTCTCGAAGGAACAGTGTCCTTCAACACCAGATGAGAGACAACGCATGAGTAAGATTCCATATGCGTCAGCTATTGGATCTATCATGTATGCCATGATATGTACTCGTCCCGATGTATCGTATGCTTTGAGCATGACAAGCAGATATCAAGTTGATCCAGGTGAAGGTCACTGGATTGCTGTCAAGAACATCCTGAAGTACTTGAGAAGGACTAAGGATACATTCTTGATTTATGGACGTGAGGAAGAGCTCAATGTAATGGGTTACACTGATGCAAGCTTCCAAACTGACAAAGATGATTTTCGATCGCAATCTGGATATGTGTATTGCCTAAATGGAGGTGCTGTGAGCTGGAAGAGTTCAAAGCAAGAAACAGTAGCCGATTCTACAACGGAAGCTGAGTATATTGCTGCCTCGGATGCAGCAAAGGAAGCTGTTTGGATGAGGAAGTTCATTTCTGAACTTGGAGTGGTGCCTAGCATTAAAGATCCGATAGAACTCTATTGTGACAACAATGGAGCGATCGCATTGGCTAAGGAACCAAGATCTCACCAAAGATCCAAGCACATACTTAGGCGTTTCCATTTCATTCGAGAAATCGTTGAAAGGGGAGATGTTAAAATATGCAAAGTACCAACAGATGATAATGTATCTGACCCATTGACGAAGCCACTGTCACAGCAGAAGCATGATCGTCATACTAGATCTCTAGGCATTAGGTATATGTCTGAGTGGTCTTAGTGCAAGTGGGAGATTTGTTGGAATATGCCCTAAGACAAATCATTAGATGATTGTTTTGACATACAATGTTTATGATTTTATGAATGGCAATTCATTATTATATATTATTCTTTTAACTGTGCAATGTGAATTAATATATATGTTAATGTCCTTAGAATAATATTGTATTATTCTTAAAGATGTCCCTAGTCAAGTATTAACATGAATAGGGATAATGATAATACGTAGAGACTAGTATGTGTTGATTGATGATTGTTCATTGATATGAGATATCAAATCAACACATGGGTACATGTTAGAGAACGATAGTACTGGACAGACCCACCATGAGAATGCAACATGGATAGTTATATGATCGTCATATGCAATTCTCATAGTGATAATGATGTATGTAATCCTTACGACTTGTGATCATCAGAGATCCCAACATAAGGAGTTATGTATCTTGATATTGTCAAACGTTACCCGTAACAGGGTAAACTATAAAGGCGATTATTGGATACACTACGAATTATGTAGAGGGATGTTGACTGATCGAGATAGGATTTGTCCCTCCTATATTACAGGAGATGTGTTTGGCCCTTGATCAAGTGAGAACTAAAAAGCATGGCCATGCTCGAATGAGTCGATATGAGATATCGAGCTTATTCGTTTATTCTAGTTCTACTTGGGGATCAAGAAATAAAGATTGGATATACGAGTATGACTATTCCATGACTCGTGTTCAATCTAAACATAAAGGACAAAGGGATTAAGTTACATGGTTAATATTATCACAAGTTCTAAAGGTTATGTCGAGTCATTGACATTCTTGTAATTTGGGTAGCCTCGATGTGTTGCTAGACACCGCTCCTTGCTTGTAACGTAGAATGAGATTTTATGGCACTGCCAACATTACAAGATCCTATCGGGTCGCACAAAAGATTAAATCGATAAAGAGAATTAAATTCATTGGATGAATTAAATAATTAAGAAGAGTCTTAATTAATAATTATAAGGATTAAATTAAAATCATGGGCTTAAGCCCATGAGGCTTTATGAAAGCCTTTAATTAATCATATATAATTGGTTAACAAGGTGTTTAATTTAATTAACACATCATATCATAAAACCTAGCACCAAAGAGGCTCTCGGCCGCCGCACCATCTTGAGCTCTCGGCCTCTTCATAGCCGTGTGGTTCTTGGTGACTTTGTACCATCATTTGATTGTGAATCAAGTGTGGTTTTTGGTTCCGGTTTAAGAACTTGTCTAGCAACTTGTTCTTAAACTATCCCCTTTTGTTCGATTTGATCGTGTGGATACCGTTGAGGCAAAACTTGACAAGTTTTGCTAGTGACTCGGAGGAGGCGTTGGACGTGGTGCAGCTCCGTGGAATCTGCTCAAACACGCTACAAGGGTGAGACCTTCGTAAATCCTTTTATCCGATATGATATCCTATGTATAGATCCGCGGTTTAGTAATCCAAAATTTTATTCCGCTGCGTTGTATGCTTTGAGGATTACTTACATACACTGTGTAGAAACTATACAAAAGAATTCCTGTCCTGCTATACCAGTAGCACTCATCACACAACTCACTGCATCAACCCTGAATTTAGCCCTCCATGCCAAAAACTCCTATAGGAACAACCCCAAACCATGAGCATATAATAATCCATATTCACAACAATAATGATTATAATGTGTAAATGTATAAACCGTAAATACAAAGCACTTCCTGTATTCCAATGCATTTAAAACGCTCCCTTTGGTTGTCCCTGTACCATAACTCATAATCATAATCAATGGATTATAATATGGTTCCACAAATGTCATGACATATATTCAACCCACCCACACTAATCACCCATCATAGTCTTGTTATAACAACGTATTTTAATGCACATCGCTTTGTCATGACCGCGGCACTAATATCCCTACGCTTCGACATATCAGCTGCATCGAATAACCTCGCTTTAATGTGGCAGCGACATTTACCAATGCTTCAACATATTTGCGGCAAATATTCTTTCCTCGCTATGATATGACAGCAGCAAGTATTCTCTCATCGCTTCAAATGACAGCGACAAAGCATTAAAATCATCACTCGAGTACAACAATGATTATTCATAATATGCACCAAGCATCCAATATATATATATGCAACCAAAATGCATAATCCAAAACGTACAAATACAATTTACCGTTTGGTGCCAGTACGTCTCTCTACGTACCTTTCCAAAATATGGGATGTTTGCAGGACTCTATCCCCTGCGTTGTGCTGTCACCTGGGAATGCTCTACAAATTGCACAACTCAATATTAGAAGCCATTAATAGTCAATCACCAAAAATCCCAACCAATTAATCACATTGGCAGATAAAAGCTCCCCGAAACTCAAAGGAGAACACAAAATATACAATCAGGACAATCGCTTTACCGATCGATTGATCACCATTACCGATCGATCGGTAAAAACCCATAAATCAGATTTTTGCTACGGCTTTGCATCGATCGACCGGTCTGAGCTACCGATCGATCGCTAGCCACCATCGATCGATCGGGCGTTCCTACCGATCGATCGGTAAATACCCAAAAATTTACCGATCGCTACGCACTTGCACCGATCGATCGCTACGATGCTACCGATCAATCAGTCGCTGCAAAATTTCCAAAAAAACACCATTTTTGCATATAAAATTCTTGCCAAAAACATATACACCACAACCCAACAATAATCCTCAACCCAACACATTAAAAACTCCATAAACTACCATATAACATCACCACAACTCAACTCAATAAAAATACATCAATACATGCCATTTTTCTCCCCAAATACACAAACCCATAAATCCATTTAAACATGATCAACACTTAGCAAGGAAGGTTTCTTACCTCTTAGACACAAAATCCTAGCAAGATTTAAGCAATACAAGCTTCCACGTTCTTCTCCTCTTCCTCTTGGTTGATCGATAAAATGTGGGGAACAAAAGAGATTGAGTGATATGGTGGTGTGGTGGGGAATGAGGGGAAAAAGGGTAGGGTGTAGGATTTTATTAAAAAGGGTTAATATTAGAATAAAGCCCAATATATCATGCCAAATTTAGACAAATCCCTGCAATGCATCACATGCTCCCTGAAATATATAATCAGTTCATGCCCACCGCATAACTATACATTTCTCAATCAGAATAATAATTACACCATAATTATTATTAAAAGCAATAAACACAGGCTTAATTTCAGGGATATCACATTATTATCACAATAATGGTGCATGCTTTTATAACAATTGGGAATCCTCATACGTGCCATCTATAAATTTTTTTAACATTAATCCACTTATTGTCCAATTCCCAATACCGTCCCACTAGCATGAACATACACCTCATAATACACTACATGTTCTCAATTCATCATGCCTGATTCCATAATTAATTGCATGCAACCATACACGAAAAGAGAACTCTAGCAGCATTTATACAAACCATATACACATATAGTAGTGCTCACATGCGAGCATCGAATGAGTGAATATGTATCTAATGTATAAAGCGCCTACTCAATACCGATACTGGTACCTCAGCCCTGGAAACACCTCCGATTAACAGCTCGAGCTCAAATCCAGAGCCACTATTGTATCTGTTACACCTGCCCCAACAGAGACATCCCCCACACGGATTGAGCATACCAATACCACCATCTCAACAATCAGAATAATACAAAACATAATTTGCAAAATATAAAGTTGTAAATGTAAAAGATACTCCCTCAGCGACAACTGTAAGGACCCCAAGCCCTTAAACCATAATTAGTGTATTAACCACTATGTGTGGCACATGCTTTCAATAAAAAGCCAATCGGGAAGCTCAGATGATACTTTATCATTGCATGGTAATTACAAAAAATTCCTTTAACACTCAATGTTATAAGGTCATCAGCCTAACAACGAAATAGACTCACAAAGTTCGCCCAATACCATCCCTTTTTGCCACTTTTCACATTGTGGACTTTTATAAAAATTTGGGCAGAGTCTCCCCATAAATAGAGCTATCCCGAAATAAAAGCACAACACATAACATAATTCCCGGCCAGGGAAAACATAATACTCATCAGACAGCAGTAATACTAAGTAAATTCCCAGCCAGGGAAGACACCACACATGTGACGACATAAATGGGTCTCAACACCCACATAATACACTAACGACTCTCATATCATTAGCAATTCTACCACAATTGCATGCAACATATAATGAAAGAGAGGAAGGCTCATGCCTTTATATACAACCCATATACAAGAATGTCCGTGCTGACATGCGAGCATCATAAATGTGTATATAAACCTCGGGTGTATATATAAGTACTCTATACGATACCGTGCTCCATCAAGCCCTGGTACCCCGATCCTGTGAGTACATCCAATCAACAGCTCGAGCTCAGCTCCACAGCCATCGATGCACCTGTTCACCTGCCCCAACAGAGACAGCCCCCAACGGGGTGAGCATACCAATACACAAAATCTCATAATCACAATAATGAAATTCATAATTTACAACACAAGTAAATATTAATGAATTTTAAATGATACTCCCTGGATGGCAACATCCTCATCCGGGATTCCGTGTACTGTCCCTGTTCTCACAATCATCAAACTCATCAAATCTCAAAAATCAGTAAATCAACGCATTGATTAACTCATCGCATGCCTAATACTCGAATATCAACAGATAGTGGTTGCAACTCATTAAACATGCAAATATAGATATCTCAATATCTAATACTGATTTCATAGCCTCGCTATTAATCACATATAGCTCAAATGCCTAGCATTTATTTTACCAATTCTTCATTATACCTAGACATCTCAAATGTCTTATAATGAATACATGATCCCACGATCATTCTCAGGCATCTCAAATGCCCTACAATGGTCATATAAACCCAGTACCCCATATATCATGTAAGAGTCATCCTACTCTAGTGTCACGCACGCTACAAGCGGCGATATCAAGATTTGGGTCATTCCTTGGCTATATCAACATATATATGTATAATCCTCATGCACGATTATTCAATGAAATCAAATTTCATTATGCATTCACAAATGCCCTAATATATAGAAATGCTCGTACGTCGCACGTACCTTAAATCTCCGAAGTCCGAACCAAACCTTGCTCGAGTTCCATGCCCCGAGGAATGATGTGCTAACACGATAAATAATTCACAATTATTTACGAACATGTAACCCATGCTCAAGCACACCTATAACCCTCAAAATATTGTCAACACAGGACAATTAACCTTTTAAAAGACCCGGGGCAGGGTACACACAGGGAGGGAAATAAATGAGACAATATCGAAATTTGTTCAAGAACACCCTACAAAAATCGAACCCGAATCTCACAATTTCGAACCCAAATAAATACCATAATTCATCTAAAAAGAAAATTAAGCTATCCAAGCAAGAATCAACACCCCTTGCCAAAAACCCCCAATTTTCGAACTCAACCCCTTAAATTCGAACCCCAAACAAGTCATCAAATTCGAACCCTAATAATTCATCAAATTCGAACACAATAATGGCAGGGAAATACACGAAAATGATGAAAAAGGGGTAAGGAGGTTACCCAATCGAAAATCGGAAGAAATCGGACGAAATCCGATGAACCCTAGAAATTGGGGATCGACGCCTCCAGCCAAAATCCGAACGAGAAACGCGATGAAACTTCAAATTGACGGAGGGGAAAGCTGCGCCTCGACGAGACGAAGCCGGTGGTAGGTCGCATGCGCCGAACGGCGGCCGGACGGCGGCGGGCGCAGCGCCTGAAGCGGCGAGGGCAGGGGAGGTCGGGAAATCGCGCGCGGGAGGGAGAGAGAGGAAAGTGGGCTGAAATGAATTTTAATGCAAAATTTTGGGTTCAATTGATATTTATAGCAAAAATACCCCGAAAAAATAATAGCCCCACAAATACATCATGATTCCTTAAAAATCATCTGTTTTCAAAAACCCTCTCTCTAACTCCAAAATCCCCTACCGGTGCTCACACAGCACCCGAGATCCCGAGACACAACAAAAACCCAACTCTTAGGTTTTTCACCCAAATGAGAATACAATCTCAACCTCGGGATCCAACGATCCCAACTACCCAAATAAACGAGCCCAGAAGGCCCAACACCTCGATTAAATTCAAAATCGCCACGTAAAACCACTTTAGGGATTATTAACACTACGGGATTAACACCTATAATCCCTGGTCATCACAATATCCCCCACTAAAAGAATTTCGTCCTCGAAATTAGCACCGGTGTATCACATAACACCCAGGCTACACAACAACATGAAGCCATAACCTCGATGCGGGTCATCCCAAAAGGCAGTCTCTCATGATTGCAAACAACCAATACTTGCGACTGTAGATCAGACAGTCATCCTTCGTTCTAATACAACTAGTAAGAACGCAACCTGAATGACACCTCAACCGTGAGAACGTTGACCTCGTGTCAAACTCTGGAGTGGAATAGACTTCCAAATCCATCATAACGTCAAAGAGCGTCAGCTCAACGCTAATAATCCAAAAGCAGTTAGTCAACTGAAACTGTAAGGATTCGAACCACTCCTGATCCTATCGTAGATATCATTCCATGACATCTCTATCAAGACTCACGATGTCTAACATACATCGTTACGAGGGAAACACTAGTATACCACGGTGTACACATACCAAACCTGGTTTCCCGCTATACAGACCACCTCCATCCAAGGAGCAGTTGCACCCTCTGCAACTCGGATCGGGCAACTCACGGCCACCGATCCACACAAAAGACATCTCACAAGATGTCCACCTCCGGATATCCCAAGAACCACATCCTGGTCGTAAATAAACAATCGAGACTCCACAGAGTTTCAAATTCTGAAAGGGCATGCAATAAACCCATTGCATCCTCAACGCTTGTGTCGACAATGACACCCAACCAATCCGAATTTCCTGCCATGGAGATTCCCAATCTCAAGGTGTTCCATATCTCTCATCAGAGATTTAACCACGCTAAAATAGCATAACTCTATGCTTGACAGAAAGGAAATCAACAACTGGCATCCGTATACTCATCGGTATACCTGCCTCAGCACGAACACCACATGCATACTCAATGCACTTGGCTCAGGTATCTACAACATACCCTTAAGCCGTAAACACAACCGTCAATCCTGAGTCATTCCCATCCAGTGGAGAATGAAAATCGACGATCAACAACACGGCGTGATTCTCAAAATCAACACCACATGCACCAACTTACCGAATCTTTCAAAGATTCCCCAAATAGGTATAGTGCTACCCCCTTCCTCACAAGGGAAGTGCCATCGAACTCGAGATCCACAAGTCTCGAACCACTGTTCGGAAAACTGGATACAATAACACCCATTGCATCCCAAATACACGGATTCCCTTACATTGAGTCAATAACGACCTGATGACTCTCTTGTTGGTACTCCAACATCCTGAGCTGTCCCAGACAAGTCTCACCAAGATTAAACATAAACGTATACACGTTTCAGTGAGGCATGCACAACCTCTGTCTCAAAGACATGGTGACTACTAGAGTCCACCACAATCCACATCGTATCACCTTACGATTTGCCAAACTTGGTTCCAACGAGCAGTATAACGGCTCTAGCAAGCCCATCATGGTGCTACACACACGTGGCAGACAACCTAGTCTCTGCCTCTTTAGGTTTACCTCAAACCTACCAACAAGACGGACGTCTCCACATGGTATATCATACTGTGGGAAGGAAACTCAATAGAGTAGTGGGTCTTTATCCAACATTCCTCTAATGCCGATACACCCTGGACACTCCAATGTCCCTAAGTACTTAACATAACCTGATCCTACTCCCTTAGGACCCATCCTACACCCTCAAGGGTGGTGTGACCATGTCTACCACATGTCACATCGACAGAAAAGCGAGTACTTTCCTCCACGATTATTCCTGTCGTCAAATTACAGGGCCAAAAGTCATTCCAACGAGCATACCTCAAGGGTATCACCACTCGTAATATGATCACCCCAACGTAAGCTGCGGTACAATCGCCTGTACAGTGCATCCAACCATTCCTCGAGCAACCCGCTCGGTATAAGGGTCACGTCAATCGGTGCCGCACACACCACCTTGTGCTCGGTACTGGCACCCAAGGCATACCACTGAATACGTATACTCAACGCATCGATCATCGTAACGATGATGCATTTCTAATAAGACATCTCCTACACCATCGTCATCGTCATCCTGTGACGATACATGCCAACTCATGGCATCTAAGGCATTGTCAACTAGTGACGATACATGTACATCAGCGTATGTCATCCACTATTATGCTAGTAAAACAGGCATAATAAAACATGTATATCAACGCATGTCAGATACAATAAAGCTAATAGAATAGCAATATCTCATACCTCATCGCTAACAATATAGCGGCATACCTGTCTCCGTCGCTCAATAATAGTGCGTATAGCGGCACAATCCCTCGCTATAGAATCGACGGCATGACACCTCGTCATATAATAAGTGGCATGAAACTTCGCTATACACCTGAGCATGAATCATCGTCCACATAATAGCGGAAAGAGGCATCGCTATCTATATATACGGCGGCACGAATCATCACCAATAATCACAAAGAGGTGAATCATCATCATCGACACAGCGGAACACATCACCGCTATCATCCGTGTCCGGCGGTATAAACCATCGCCAATCAATATAGCGGAATGAACCGTCGCTATAAATACACCTGGCGGAATGAACCCTCGCCAATCAATATAGCGGAATGAACCGTCGCTATAAATACACCTGGCGGAATGAACCCTCGCCAATCAATATAGCGGAATGAACCGTCGCTATAAATACACCTGGCGGAATGAACCCTCGCCAATCAATATAGCGGAATGAACCGTCGCTATAAATACACCTGGCGGAATGAACCCTCGCCAATCAATATAGCGGAATGAACTGTCGCTATAAATACACCTGGCGGAATGAACCCTAGCCAATCAATATAGCGGAATGAACCGTCGCTATAAATACACCTGGCGGAATGAACCCTCGCCAATCAATATAGCGGAATGAACCGTCGCTATAAATACACCTGGCGGAATGAACCCTCGCCAATCAATATAGCGGAATGAACCGTCGCTATAAATACACCTGGCGGAATGAACCCTCGCCAATCAATATAGCGGAATGAACCATCGCTATAAATACACCTGGCGGAATGAACCCTCGCCAATCAATATAGCGGAATGAACCGTCGCTATAAATACAAATCGACACAGCGGAACACATCACCGCTATCATCCGTGTCATCACAATGGAATGAATATAAATCGACACAGCGGGACACATCACCGCTATCATCCGTGTCATCACAATGGAATGAATATAAATCGACACAGCGGGACACATCACCGCTATCATCCGTGTCATCACAAAGGAATGCATCATCATCCTTTCTTGAGTCAGTCATCATCAGTTATGTTAATGCTTCCCCGCTCAGTATGGTATACCTCGCCTCCATGTGCCAGCGAGCCTCCCCCCTCCCGCTCCACATGCGCAACGATAATGCGTAACCCCGCCTCCATGTCCCAGCGAGCCTCCCCCCTCCCGCTCCACATGCGCAGCGATAAAGCGTAAGCATTAAAACCTTAACTGTGATCGCCCTGACTCGTGGAATACACCTCTTTATTCCACATCACAATATGCAACAACAATGCATAATAACATGTATCATAAAAGTAATGCATCACATTGCATTTATCATTTGTCACACAGACAAACATGAATACATGTTACCGTTGGGATACCCGTACGTCGCTTACGTACTCCATATTTCCTGTAACCTGCAACCAACATGGTTAGCAACAACAGCCATATACGCTATGCAGCAATCATCCAATGCATAAATGCAACCACTTGCAAGTCAATACGTATACCAAGACATGTTACCTCGGAAATATCCCTTTACCTGATTCTCTTACAAAATCAGATTCCTTGGCACATAACACACGGAGTGCCAGACATCACAATTAATGCCATCCTATCGTGTTCCACACGATTCCTGCAATCACACTGATTAGCAACACTACTTTTCATATCAGAAAAAGCACATAAACAACTAGTCGTGTCATACAACATTAATGCCATCATGCATAAGTATGTGCTATCAATAACTTCTTAGGCCCTTAACAGCCCCAAAGAGCAACCACTGCTCTGATACCACTAATGTAAGGACCCCAAGCCCTTAAACCATAATTAGTGTATTAACCACTATGTGTGGCACATGCTTTCAATAAAAAGCCAATCGGGAAGCTCAGATGATACTTTATCATTGCATGGCAATTACAAAAAATTCCTTTAACACTCAATGTTATAAGGTCATCAGCCTAACAACGAAATAGACTCACAAAGTTCGCCCAATACCATCCCTTTTTGCCACTTTTCACATTGTGGACTTTTATAAAAATTTGGGCAGAGTCTCCCCATAAATAGAGCTATCCCGAAATAAAAGCACAACACATAACATAATTCCCGGCCAGGGAAAACATAATACTCATCAGACAGCAGTAATACTAAGTAAATTCCCAGCCAGGGAAGACACCACACATGTGACGACATAAATGGGTCTCAACACCCACATAATACACTAACGACTCTCATATCATTAGCAATTCTACCACAATTGCATGCAACATATAATGAAAGAGAGGAAGGCTCATGCCTTTATATACAACCCATATACAAGAATGTCCGTGCTGACATGCGAGCATCATAAATGTGTATATAAACCTCGGGTGTATATATAAGTACTCTATACGATACCGTGCTCCATCAAGCCCTGGTACCCCGATCCTGTGAGTACATCCAATCAACAGCTCGAGCTCAGCTCCACAGCCATCGATGCACCTGTTCACCTGCCCCAACAGAGACAGCCCCCAACGGGGTGAGCATACCAATACACAAAATCTCATAATCACAATAATGAAATTCATAATTTACAACACAAGTAAATATTAATGAATTTTAAATGATACTCCCTGGATGGCAACATCCTCATCCGGGATTCCGTGTACTGTCCCTGTTCTCACAATCATCAAACTCATCAAATCTCAAAAATCAGTAAATCAACGCATTGATTAACTCATCGCATGCCTAATACTCGAATATCAACAGATAGTGGTTGCAACTCATTAAACATGCAAATATAGATATCTCAATATCTAATACTGATTTCATAGCCTCGCTATTAATCACATATAGCTCAAATGCCTAGCATTTATTTTACCAATTCTTCATTATACCTAGACATCTCAAATGTCTTATAATGAATACATGATCCCACGATCATTCTCAGGCATCTCAAATGCCCTACAATGGTCATATAAACCCAGTACCCCATATATCATGTAAGAGTCATCCTACTCTAGTGTCACGCACGCTACAAGCGGCGATATCAAGATTTGGGTCATTCCTTGGCTATATCAACATATATATGTATAATCCTCATGCACGATTATTCAATGAAATCAAATTTCATTATGCATTCACAAATGCCCTAATATATAGAAATGCTCGTACATCGCACGTACCTTAAATCTCCGAAGTCCGAACCAAACCTTGCTCGAGTTCCATGCCCCGAGGAATGATGTGCTAACACGATAAATAATTCACAATTATTTACGAACATGTAACCCATGCTCAAGCACACCTATAACCCTCAAAATATTGTCAACACACGACAATTAACCTTTTAAAAGACCCGGGGCAGGGTACACACAGGGAGGGAAATAAATGAGACAATATCGAAATTTGTTCAAGAACACCCTACAAAAATCGAACCCGAATCTCACAATTTCGAACCCAAATAAATACCATAATTCATCTAAAAAGAAAATTAAGCTATCCAAGCAAGAATCAACACCCCTTGCCAAAAACCCCCAATTTTCGAACTCAACCCCTTAAATTCGAACCCCAAACAAGTCATCAAATTCGAACCCTAATAATTCATCAAATTCGAACACAATAATGGCAGGGAAATACACGAAAATGATGAAAAAGGGGTAAGGAGGTTACCCAATCGAAAATCGGAAGAAATCGGACGAAATCCGATGAACCCTAGAAATTGGGGATCGACGCCTCCAGCCAAAATCCGAACGAGAAACGCGATGAAACTTCAAATTGACGGAGGGGAAAGCTGCGCCTCGACGAGACGAAGCCGGTGGTAGGTCGCATGCGCCGAACGGCGGCCGGACGGCGGCGGGCGTAGCGCCTGAAGCGGCGAGGGCAGGGGAGGTCGGGAAATCGCGCGCGGGAGGGAGAGAGAGGAAAGTGGGCTGAAATGAATTTTAATGCAAAATTTTGGGTTCAATTGGTATTTATAGCAAAAATACCCCGAAAAAATAATAGCCCCACAAATACATCATGATTCCTTAAAAATCATCTGTTTTCAAAAACCCTCTCTCTAACTCCAAAATCCCCTACCGGTGCTCACACAGCACCCGAGATCCCGAGACACAACAAAAACCCAACTCTTAGGTTTTTCACCCAAATGAGAATACAATCTCAACCTCGGGATCCAACGATCCCAACTACCCAAATAAACGAGCCCAGAAGGCCCAACACCTCGATTAAATTCCAAATCGCCACGTAAAACCACTTTAGGGATTATTAACACTACGGGATTAACACCTATAATCCCTGGTCATCACAACAACATCCCAATCATTGCTCGCTCAATAGTTACACAACATAATCCTCAACTTATACCATAATGCTTACAACAATCATATATTATTCATGCACATGACAATAATATATCTACCATGCTCGTACGTTACACACACCTTATGATCCGATAGCAAGAGCCGAACCTGCCTTTGCCCCGAGATCCCGTGAATTAATTGCTAAATAAAGTTAATAACTCACAATTAATTCCCGCAAACACATACCCCAACATGCAAAAAACCTCCAACTACATCATTAACCACGATGATTAACCATTTAAAAGACTCGGGCAAAGCATACGTCGAAACCACAACATAAAAATAATTTTCCAAAATCTCCGACCTACCGATCGATCGGTAAAAACCCAAAAATTGCATTTTGGCTACGGCGTTGCATCGATAGATCGGTAGCCTCTACTGATCGATCGCTCACCTCTACCGATCGATCGCTAGGTGCTACCAATCGATCGGTAAAACGTCACCCATCGCTACGCATTTGCACCTATCAATCGGTATGATGCTACCAATCGATTGGTCGCTGCTGTGATGTCCTGGGATTATTTGTGTTAATCCCAGAGGGTTATTAATCCTTAATGGATTTTTTTATAGTGGCAATTAGGAATTAATTGTGGTTTTGGTCTCCCGAGTTTGTTAAATCGGGCATTTAGGATCGTTGGATCCAAAGGTCGAGATTGTATTCTCAATTTGGTGAAAAACCTATGATTTAGGTTTTTGGTGAGAATCGGGATCCGGGATGCATTCGTTGCATGTTGGGAATTTTGGTTATTGGTATGATTTGATCGGAGTGGGTTTTAATTATTTAATTAAAACATGACTATGTGAGTCTTAATGCATAATTGGAAGAGGGGTTTTGAAATGTCATGTTGGACATAATTTTCATACCATACAATTATCTAATACATGTTATAAAAATATTAAAAGAACCATTCCCCCTCCTTTACATCCCATCCACCCCATTCTATCACCTTTATGTCTTGACCTTGCCATCACCTCATCCAAACCCACCATTTTCGTTCCTCAACATGAAAGGAAAGAGAAAGCTTTGGAAAGAGCCATTTTCATGATTTCTTGCTAGAATCTTGAAGCTCAAAGGGTAAGCTACCAACCTAGCAAAGTTTTGTTGTATATTGGTTGGTTTTGGTGTTGTATCTTGGGGTTCAAGGGGTAGATCTTGTTCTAACATTGTTGTATGTGTTGGGGGTTAGGTTTTGTAGTGTTTAGATGGTTTTTGGTTGGTTTTATGTTGTAAATTGAAGTGGGTTTGAGTTATAGGTGATTTGGTGTTGAAAGGAGCTCATTCTTGGAGGTTTCTCGCGTTTACAGGACTGCTCGATCGATCCAAAAATATTTTCGATCGATCGAGCATGGCAGAATGTTTTTAGTGGCTTTGGAACAGTGGACCGATCGATCGGTATTTTGACCTATCGATCGGAGGGTGGTTCTCGATCGATCGAGATGAAATTTCGATCGATCGAGATGGCCAGTATGTTGGTGCCCCTTTTGTTGTTTCTTGGCTCTTTTTGGGTGTCTTGCATGCTTCGCCCCGGGTTATTTTAAAAGGTTAATTGTCATGGATTGACAGTATTTTTGGGGTATTATGCATGCTTAGCCGGGAACTTTTATAATTTGGTTATCGTCATGGATTGACGGTACAATTTGGTGTTGTGATCGTACTAGGGCACGTAATTGCATGCCTATTGTGGGGTCCTCTTTACTTAATCCATTATGTATTCAATTAAACATACATATGTGAGTCTGAATTAAGTAATAACATGCACTAATTAAGAGTATCTTACTAGTTAAGTTGTTACAAGGGTTACAAAACCCTAACCAACTATACATCAAATGTACAAGTAACAACCTACGCTAAGATAACCCCTATGCAGTGGTTCCACTCGCAGCGGAAATCAGGACTCACGCTCCCCACGTTTATGAGTTCCTACAGAAACATTCACACAATAAGTATAGATAACAAATATCTCAGTGCAATATCAAACCACAATATCAATATCAATGATAAAGCACAAATAAATCATCAATACGTGAATGTTCTGTATCATACATCCACAAATGCACTATGTTGTCTCAACAATTACCCTATTATCACGAGCCCCATATGATATGCCTATTCAGCTCAATATGTCAGTGGAACCACATCACATCTTCATATTAGCAGCACATATCATAGTACCATGCTCATCTGTGATAATAGCCAGAGCATATACCCACACCAAGTGTATATCTCTCAAGCCAAAGCATATGTAGTATATCTATCGTGGCAACGATCCCAGCCAAAGCATATACCACACCAGGCATATCTATCGAGGCAATGATCTCACCAAAGCATATACACATATCTATCAAGGCATCCATCCCAATCATATGAAATCCATGTATGAACATGCATATGAACTACCAATCATATGACACAAGATAACATAAATCATATGATATCAAAACCATAACATCATCATCGCATCATATCTATACTCCGTACGTCAACACGTACCTGTATTGCGACACAAAAGCGATAAATCAGGCGTTGATAGCTAATTGCCTCTTTGCCCTGTCCCCTGAGATGATGCTACAACAATGCCAACAATATATCATGTTATCATAGGCATTAAAATCAAATTCTACAAAAATATAAAAGTTTTCAACATTCTGCCATCACCGTCGATCGCCCCAAATTCTCGATCGATCGCCGAACTGTTCATGTTTCACCGATCGATCTAACAAAAACACCGATCGATTGCCACATGTACCGATCGATCGCCTCAAAATCACCGATCGATCGTCGCATGCTTAAACCTCCTTCAAATGTTTCTGTCATCGTCGATCGATCGAGCCACATTACCGATCGATCGGCACGATCAGAAAAAAATGAGACAATGGCGATTTTGAGCTTATCTTCATGGTTCTTCTTCTCTTACCCATATTTTCACATGTAACCATGATTCATGAAATCCCTAGTATCATATAAACCTGTTCCTAACATCCTAGAATCCAATTCTTGGCAAAGAAACAAGTTATGATTCTAAGCATCAATAATTGATATTTCCCCTTCACATAAATCAATACCAATTACATAATTCAAGTGTAAAACCATGAAATCCTTACCAAGAGAGTACACTTTCACTTCACACACCTTCCTAGCTCAATTTACAAGTGAATCCCAAGCTCAAACCACAAGGAATTTGAAAGAGAGGAAGAGGAGCTTGGTAGAGATTTGTAGGTGTAAAATGGTGTATTGTGAGTTTAAGTGCCTTAATCCCCTTAATATAGCCACTTGGTATCATACTATACCAATTAACACAAACATGTAAATCCAAACTCAAATTCACACGCTAATGCAACTTTAAATGAAAGGCACGAAATTCAATTCAAATTCAAGTCCAACTCACATTAAGTTCACATGCATAGTCACATGCCTACTAGTTCATGTTGCTTGATATACCACTATACTTGATTAATTCTTACATCTTGTGCATCATGTTTCATTCCTTGCCACATATAAACAAAGTCATGTCATGTATGTGAGTATTAACCCTCGGTTCAACCCGAACTCGAGTCTACATCATACCGTAATTAGTCATAATTACGCCATAACAAATCGAGGCATTACAATTCTCCCCCACTCATTGAATTTCGTCCTCGAAATTGTATATACAACATATGAATCTCATGTATCATATGAATCACATACATAAAGCCATAAGCTTCAACCCTATGAGCAATACTTCAAGGAATCATAACATAGTGGCAATTAAGCTTTGCACAAACATGCATTATAAATGCAACATTATTTGCCAGAATAAATAATCAAAAGTAAATCTGCTACATACTCAACATGTTCAACTAGCAGATACTTACCAGACCAGCAGTATAAGAAACCAAAAGAAAACATACCAGATATTGCACTTTGGATTCTACTGCATACCCATGTTTTCGCATACCACTTATACCAGCTTGTTACCATTCGCTTTTGTCCACGTAGCCATATGTTCACAAGACTCTACACCTGCCGGGCATCGATAGTATGTATGTCTTGTTGTAAAACCATCAACAAACAAACATTTCACTAGTCTCAGTGAATACTCCAGAAATCATGTCTGAAGATTGGCACATATACAGATCCTGTTATACACAACAGTAGCCATCAAATTGACTTGAGCTCATACAACTCATTGTACGATGAATACCCATACCCAAGTCACTGCCCATTCACATTCCTGCTGGATGCATCCAAATGATCCCCTATGGAGCATCTGTTCGTCTAATGTCTAATACATCCGTCCCTCCTTGGACAACTAGTCACCAAATCGTAATATGGTTCAAATCTTGGTATTACACCTTTTCCATACACATCATGCCACACTGTATAAACACAGCAACACACACACCCGCGTTGCGTATTGTATAACAGTTTAGAATATTTCCATTCGTCTGTACTCTTGTATAAACCTACACAGAATATCGAGATCAACAAGATATTCTAAACCAAGTATCTCGGTCCTTATCACATTCAGATTCTACATATCCAAATGTGTACAGAGCCATCTTTGCTCTAACGTTTCACAAAGTTGTATTATAGTATGTAATTACACAATGTGATATCTACAACATATCCATCTATCGTTTACATACTAATCTCCCACGCTAGACTTCTCAGTCTAGATTAAATACTGAACACGATATCAGTCCAAAACAAACACTGGACACCAACTTGTCCAAACGACAAAAAGTAATCCACATTACACTCATATGTCATCAATGCATACTGTACACTAAAGCCATGTACACGACATATGTCCAGATGAGTATATGGTCATCTCACTCAATGACTATGGTCTCATCTGACCCCTGTACCGGAAATGTCATTCTTTGTACCAACTATTCCCCCCCAAGACTACCATCTTGAGTATGACAAGCTGTACAACGATTCCTTTCTTTCTAGTCACTGTTCCCTGTAATGATCAACACAAATACATCATGTAGCAATGGAAACCAACACGTTTTCCACCCGACATGCTTTCCACGCATGTGCAATTCACTTGCTACATGTAGTATACCACCAAGTCCCACATATCAAAGGTACCTGATAATCCATTCCGTTCTGCTTCAAGAACTTATTCATACGGATTATCATATCACCCGGATAGATCATACAATCGAAGAGATCACCTGACTATATCACATGATTGAATATATCACTCATATATAGCACATGATCACATATAGTACATAACCGTAATCAACAGTTATCTACCTCGCCTATTAGAATGTATATTCTGATTAACACGACTGTTCCCAGCAAATCGTTATTACCTCTGGTTCATGAAGGAATAGCCAATCCTACATTACATGAAAGGTAACAAATTCCAACGCAACTGCAATCATACAATCCACACATTCGTGTTAACATGAATGACAATCAAAATACCATCCCACTCATGGTCATTCTAGCACTATGACTCTGCAATCAGATCCAAATGAATTGCCATGTCATATAGCAGTGCCAATGAGATCGTCACAATAACCGTATTATGTTCCTCGTACACCTTCTGTGTACAATCAAAGGATATCTTATCAGAATACTCAAATCAAGTACAACCATATAGCAAAAATACCATTCACCATCTGATATATGTCACATCAGTTTCATATTGTACTACTAGAATATGACACATATTTCAATGCCATACACATATGTGTACGAACAAGCTCAAAAGATAATTCATTTCATGGACAACTCAAGTCCCATCATATTATTTCATACGAGTGAGTTTCTTCAACCTTCTCATAATTATCTGTTATTCATCAACCATCACATGGTTTAACATACCAACCAGTTATTCACCATTACATGGTTAGTCTACCAACCATACTGTTTCCTCATGAAACATATTTGCAGACTGTCCATTAATAGATATCAACCCAACATCTATCAAGCACAAAATGCAAACTAATCGCATAACGAGATCGGCATATCAAAATCACGATCCCATCAGTCATACATCCCCCGTTCAAGACTATATGAATTTCATGTCAAATGCATAGTACAATCACAACACAACGAGTCGTATTGTACAAGCAATCGACGGAAACTCAAACTTCCTTATCAATCTGGATAACTTGGCCATTCAACATCAGACTTGTGAACTATACATTATAGCCACCAAGCTATGCTATCATACAATAGTTCACACTCAATGCTTACCGGATATTCACATTGCCAACCAATCTCTGTTGGTCTTCCGTGTACAGATTACTACTGTCATGTAATAATCCAAAATATGACAAGATATCATGCAATAATCCAAACTAATGACAAGATGTCATACACAGTTCCACTAAAGAACCAATTTAGATGTCTATCATGACGTCTGTTTCTGTATCCAGAAGCCATACCAGCATCCAATGCTCTCAGCAACAACATAGATACCCACACTTTGTTCTAAGCAGACCAACCAATTTCAACCTCATAACTACAGTTCACAAACACAGAACTAGATGTTCATATACAACATCCCATACACAATTGTATGCACGTAAGGTATCTCGTGTCAACCAAAGACACTCATGGTTGCTACAGATATCACATATCATACGGACAACTTTAGAACTCAGACGGAGTTCACATCAAAACAATGATATCCATTCCCATCTGTACTATCTACAATCCATATAGTATATATGGTCACATAGCACCATGTATGTCCCAGTACAGCCATCACAAAAATCACATTGGCAAGCGTCACAATATTGCATCACTGCAATCTACGCTGGTACTCATTTTCTTTCAATCTGAAAAACGTCCATGCTCAAATCCATATGATCCAACAAGAACGAACACAAGCAGCTAATACACAGAGAGGATCACACAGTCCATTAACCAGTCACCAAACACGAGTGACTTGAACGACATCAACTGATAACAGTCGAACATACCGCGGTTGTACCGCTCCATCAATACGCCTCAGCGTTCCTATCATTGAACTCTCCCAATTCATGTTCCTTGCCAACTCCATGACAACAAACATAGAGTTCAACACACACATACACACCGGAGAACCATACACAGATGATACCTTAACAAGACAATCATCACCACGGTGATCTCACAAATCACCAATTATCCCTGCAGTATATGTACAAACTGAGTACCACAAGTAACCCATGTCTGCATCATCTCCCAATGTAATCACACTGCGTTAGCCATACTATCCACAAATCAAGAGCAAAGGATTAAATTCCCATTCAAGCCATACATGTCAAACTGATAATGCAACCACAGATTGTAATATCAATAATTGCCCCGGAACTAGATACAGTACTCAAAAACCTGTAGCTTCACATCCCTTCACACCTCATGTGTTAGCGGCCAGTCCATCATTAGGTCTGATACACAATCTCATGCAGGAATACCAAGCTTTGCTTTTCACGCTCCAATCATTGTACAACTTACTCCTCTGATTCGGTATCGACCTACATACCATTACCACGGAATCAGTGGAATAGCTCCCGCGAAACATATCATGTTTCCCCCAGCCAAATGATAGTACAGAAATCTGGTATACCAATCACAGTACACCTACAACCTCACTTATGCCACACGCATAAGGATGTAGACCAAATCATACTATCATCCTGCAAAACAAGGGTTAACAATAACAGATACAAATACAAAGCATGTTCCCAGACACTATATCATCAGTATCACATGCCTGTAAGTGATTAGGTAACTCCCTAACTCACTTCCTCTACCCTTGTTCATCCCGTTCTCGAACCACTGCTCTGATACAACTAATGTGGGGTCCTCTTTACTTAATCCATTATGTATTCAATTAAACATACATATGTGAGTCTGAATTAAGTAATAACATGCACTAATTAAGAGTATCTTACTAGTTTAGTTGTTACAAGGTTTACAAAACCCTAACCAACTATACATCAAATGTACAAGTAACAACCTACGCTAAGATAACCCCTATGCAGTGGTTCCACTCGCAGCGGAAATCAGGACTCACGCTCCCCACGTTTATGAGTTCCTACAGAAACATTCACACAATGAGTATAGATAACAAATATCTCAGTGCAATATCAAACCACAATATCAATATCAATGATAAAGCACAAATAAATCATCAATACGTGAATGTTCTGTATCATGCATCCACAAATGCACTATGTCATGACATGTCTCAACAATTACCCTATTATCATGAGCCCCATATGATATGCCTATTCAGCTCCATATGTCAGTGGAACCACATCACATCTTCATATTAGCAGCACATATCATAGTACCATGCTCATCTGTGATAATAGCCAGAGCATATACCCACACCAAGTGTATATCTCTCAAGCCAAAGCATATGTAATATATCTATCGTGGCAACGATCCCAGCCAAAGCATATACCACAGGCATATCTATCGAGGCAATGATCTCACCAAAGCATATACACATATCTATCAAGGCATCCATCCCAATCATATGAAATCCATGTATGAACATGCATATGAACTACCAATCATATGACACAAGATAACATAAATCATATGATATCAAAACCATAACATCATCATCGCATCATATCTATACTCCGTACGTCAACACGTACCTGTATTGCGACACAAAAGCGATAAATCAGGCGTTGATAGCTAATTGCCTCTTTGCCCTCTCCCCTGAGATGATGCTACAACAATGCCAACAATATATCATGTTATCATAGGCATTAAAATCAAATTCTACAAAAATATAAAAGTTTTCAACATTCTGCCATCACCGATCGATCGCCCCAAATTCTCGATCGATCGTCGAACTGTTCATGTTTCACCGATCGATCGAACAAAAACACCGATCGATCGCCACATGTACCGATCGATCGCCTCAAAATCACCGATCGATCGTCGCATGCTTAAACCGCCTTCAAATGTTTCTGTCATCGTCGATCGATCGAGCCACATTACCGATCGATCGGCACGATCAGAAAAAAATGAGACAATGGCGATTTTGAGCTTATCTTCATGGTTCTTCTTCTCTTACCCATATTTTCACATGTAACCATGATTCATGAAATCCCTAGTATCATATAAACCTATTCCTAACATCCTAGAATCCAATTCTTGGCAAAGAAACAAGTTATGATTCTAAGCATCAATAATTGATATTTCCCCTTCACATAAATCAATACCAATTACATAATTCAAGTGTAAAACCATGAAATCCTTCCCAAGAGAGTACACTTTCACTTCCCACACCTTCCTAGCTCAATTTACAAGTGAATCCCAAGCTCAAACCACAAGGAATTTGAAAGAGAGGAAGAGGAGCTTGGTAGAGATTTGTAGGTGTAAAATGGTGTATTGTGAGTTTAAGTGCCTTAATCCCCTTAATATAGCCACTTGGTATCATACTATACCAATTAACATAAACATGTAAATCCAAACTCAAATTCACATGCTAATGCAACTTTAAATGAAAGGCATGAAATTCAATTCAAATGCAAGTCCAACTCACATTAAGTTCACATGCATAGTCACATGCCTACTAGTTCACGTTGCTTGATATACCACTATACTTGATTAATTCTTACATCTTGTGCATCATGTTTCATTCCTTGCCATATATAAACAAATTCATGTCATGTATGTGAGTATTAACCCTCGGTTCAACCCGAACTCGAGTCCACATCATACCGTAATTAGTCATAATTACGCCATAACAATCGAGGCATTACACCTATGTTTAATTGTGAAATATTTATGTGTTTTAGCACATGTTTCTCGCGGCATGGAACTCAAGCCAGGCTTGACATGGACTACGGAATTCTAAGGTACGTATGACGTACGAGCATAGCCTATTATAATGTCGCAACTGTAAAATGCATGGTATGTGATAATTGCATTAAATGGGCATTGGAACACATGGTGTGTGATAATTGCATTATATGGACATTGAAATATGTGGCACGTGGTAATTGCATCGAATAGGTATTGAAATGCATGGTGCATGATACTTGCTATAAATGGATAACGATATGCACGGTAAATGGTATTTGCGTCAAATGGATTATACATTGGGAACCATATGGTGCCGCTATTGAGCGAGCAATGATTTGGGATGCTGTCGCCATTGAGCGACCATCGGTTATAACGCCGCTATCGTTGAGCATGCGCAGGGTTTAGAATGCCGCTATTGTAGAGCGAGCAATGAAATAGGAACATGGAATCATTGGTTAGATATATGTGAGATCTACGGTCTTTTATATAATGATTTTACCATATTGATTATGGAACTGGCATAATAGAACTGTATTAGTTAATCTACATGGCGATTAACTGGCTTTGGGAATTTGACGAGTTTGATTGTTTTGAGAACATGGACAATACAAGGGATCCCGGATGAGGGTGTTACCATCCAGGGAGTATCATTTAAATTATGGCATTTACATTCTGTAAATTATGAATTGCAAGATTATGATTATTGGATTGGTGGTATTGGTATGCTCACCCCGTGTGGGGGCTGCCTCTGTTGGGGCAGGTGTTACAGGTGTAGCATCAGCTTTGGAGTTGAGCTCGGGCTGTTGATTTGAGGTACTTCCAGGATCGAGGTACCAGAGCTGGTTGAATAAGTGCATAGATCCAGAGTTGAGATTGAGCTGCGCTTGGGAGATGCTTCCAGGATTGAAGTGCCAGTAACGGTACCCGGTAGAGTCTTTTATACATTAGATACACGCGTGTTCATTGGGTGCTCTTATGTGAGTACATTTTACGTGTATATGGAATGTATAAATGGGCTACGGCTCTTCTCGATTCATTTATGGTTTGCATGCAATTAAATACGAAATTGCTAAATGAACTAAGAGCATGTTAGTGTATTATGAGGGTGCATGTTATATGAATAATCTTGGTTGGGGAATTTGAATATTATGTGGATTGAATGCAAGAAATTTTCTGGATAGCATATGGTGTTGCACTTGCATATGGTTTTCCCCATGATAGTATGATTATATGCACTAATGGTATGGCTTAATACACTAATAACGGGTTAAGGGCACGGGGGTTCTTACATTAGTAGTATCAGAGCAGTGGTTAGCTCTTTGGGGCTGTTGAGGGCCTAGGAACATGTTAATGGGAATGAGAAGCACATACTTATGCATGATGGTAGTTAGTGTTATGTGGCACAGCTATATTACTTATGTGCATTTATGATATGTGTTCATAATTGGAATATGTTATTGCTAACCATGGTGGTTGCAGGGTCTTATGAGACATGGATTATGCATTACGGTTGCATATATATCGGAGTGATGATTTTAATGCTTTGCCGCTAAATGTTGAAGCGATGGTAAAATTCCGCATGTCACAGTTGAAGCGAGGTGCATTAAAATACACTCATGGCGATGTTTATCAGAATACGGGTTATGCATTACGGTTGCATGCATGGCGTAGCGATGTGAATACTTGCAGCTGATATGAAGCGAAGAACACGATCGCTATCATATCTTAGCGAGGGGTATTTCCGCTGCCATGTAAAGCGAGGGGTATTTCCGCTGTCATGATTAAAACAAGGAGTAATGGTGCCGCTGTCATACCGTAGCGATGAGAGGATATTTGCCACTGATATGAAGCGAAGAACACGACCTCTGTCATATTGTAGCGAGGGATATTATTTGCCTCTAGTATGTCAAAGCGAGGTAGCGATGAAGATATTTGCCGCTCATATGAAGCGAAGAACACGACCGCTGTCATATTCTAGCGAGGGATATCATTCCTCTATTCTATTGGCGATGGTTTGTGCCGTCGGGTATTCTTAGCGATGGTTCATGCCGCTATTCTATTGGCGATGGTTTGTGCCGCCGGGTATTCTTAGCGATGGTTCATTCCGCTATTCTATTGCCGATGGTTTGTGCCGCCGGGTATTCTTAGCGATGGTTCATTCCGCTATTCTATTGGCGATGGTTTATGCCGCCGGGTATTCTTAGGGATGGTTCATTCCGCTATTCTATTGGCGATGGTTTATGGCGCCGGGTATTCTTAGCAATAGTTCATTCCGCTACATCTATGGCGATGGTTCTTGCCGCCAGGTATTATATAGCGACGGGTCTTTCCGCTACATCTATTGGCGATGGTTCTTGCCGCCAGGTATTATATAGCGACGGGTCTTTCCGCTACATCTATTGGCGATGGTTCTTGCCGCCAGGTATTATATAGCGACGGGTCTTTCCGCTACATCTATTGGTGATGGTTCATGCCGCCAGGTATCATATAGCGATGGTACATTCCGCTACATCTATGGCGATGGTTCATACCGCCGGATATCTATAGTGATGTTTTATGCCGCTGATTCTATAGCGATGGGTTATACCGCTATGTGCGTAGCACTGGGTTATGCCGCCTACGAGCGATGGGTGCTGCTTGTGTACCGCTGGGGGACGATGGATACAGGTATTCTGATATCTTGATAGTGATGAGGTATGGCATATTACTTTTGTTATCATTATTGTGAATATTATGTGTTGTTTTATACCGTCATGTGTTTGACGATGGGATTATGAGTGTCGTATATCGACGGGTATCATCATATGTTTGACGATGTTAATTGGGATGTTTATGTGGATGCGTGGCGTCGTCTTGGTGAATAATGCATTCATGTTTATGTATTTGGTTGTATGGTTTGAGTGCCGATAGTGAGCACATGGTAGTGTCTGGGTCACTAGTTGACAAGACCATTACGCCGAGCAGATTGCTCGATGGATTATTGGATGCATTGTATAGGTGAGGGTACCGCATCACGTGTTACATGTAAATATTTTCGAGTAATGATACCCTCCAGGTATACTTGCTGGATTGGCTAAGGCCAAGTGATTGGTGGTAAGAGTAGTCATTGAGGAAACTACTCGCATGTTGTTGTGATGTATGTAGGAACGATCACACCCACCCTGAGGGTGTGGAATAAGTCCTAATGGGTTAGGATTGCATCGTAATTGAGCCAGGACACTGGGTTGTCCATTGTGATTTGGTGTTTTAGAGATATGTTGGGCGATGACCCACAACTCTAATGGTTTGTACGGTATGATATACCGGGATGGGGCGTGTGTCATGTTGATAGGTTGGTATGAGCTTATGGGGCCAACGAATCGTTAGCCAGGTATTGTTGTAGTACTTTAGTGTGCTTGTGATAGCCATTTTACTGCTCGTCGGATTCGAGCTGGGTGAATCGTATGGTGATATGATGAGGGGTTTGGTAGACTTTTGTAGTCTCCTTGTGGCATGATGATTGAGGCAGGGAGTACCTCACGGAGACGTTTATACGTCAAATGTTTCAAGGGACTTGTTTTGGGACAGCTCAATTTGGTTGGGAGAGTACCAGCGTGAGTGTCAACGAGTCGTTGTTAGCTCTGGTTGAGCATTCTTGCATATGGCACGCAAGGGGAGTCACAATGGGCTGTGAGATATAGTTAGTGGGGTGACACTACTATATTGATTTTATATCTTGGAGAGATTTGGATGGTGCTGTCATGGAGATAGCTGGTATTGGTTGAGGGTTGATTGTGAATCAACCGGGGTAAGCCCTACTAGTGTTGGACAATGTGATGGCTTCGTACTTCCGTTGAGACATTCGAGGATACGTCTGATAGGCTTAGATTTTAAGTGTTTTTAGCTGTAATTTCTTCCCATTTTTCGTACTTTTTCCTGGATGATATTATGCTTTTTGGTGTTTATTTGTTTGTTTCAGGAAAATAGGTCGGAAGTGGAAGAAATGAGCTAAAATGAAGAAAACGGGCGACATCGAGGTGAAAAAGAGATCAAATGAAGAAGTTGGATTTTTCGAAGTCTCGATCGATCGAGATTAATTCTCGATCGATCGAGCCAGGCAGAGTGTTGAGCATCAAATTATTCAAAGCACCGATCGATCGAGATTTTGTCTCGATCGATCGATCGAGGCAGAGACTTCAGCAACAAATTTTGAGAATTGTCGATCGATCGGAAAAATTTCTAGATCGATTGAGCGAGGCAGTGAGTTTAAAACGATGAAGCGAACAGTGCACCGATCGATCGAAAAAACCCTTCGATCGATCTAGACACGATTTTCTGCAAATCTGATTTTCCAAAATTAACGTGATCTTCGGTGGTTTAAAAAGGGAAATCTCTTCCAAATCATGGACTCTCTTTTTCATATCTCATATCAGACGAAAATCCTCCACAAAAAGAGCAACCCTTGCCGCCGCCTAGCCACCGAAGTAGATCCCGGATCAAGCCATATTCCTCCGTTCTTCGTCCGAGCTTGAGCCAACCGATTCCGGAGTGCAAGGAGGAGCAAGAGAAGAGAAATCACGGTGCAACGCACAGATTCATCCGCCCGCTTATCCTATTTCTAACTTTGATTTCTTTGATTTTCAATTCCATTTGATGTTTTTGAGGTCGAGAGACAATTAAACTCTTATGTATTTGATTTGAATTAAATCTAGTTTATTTTATTGAGATTTAGTATCATTGTGTTTGATTTATTGATTCAATTGTGTTTGAGTGTATTGATTCCTATTGTTCATGCATTAATTGCTTGTTAAGATCAAAGCCTAGCTAACTTTGATTGACTCTGAGAGTTATAACCGAGATCGAGAGATAACGTTATAGCACGCTCTATTAATTCATGAAGTATGTTTAAGATTGAGATCGAGAGATGAAATCACATACGTGAGAACTTTGAATCGAGAGATTTAGAGTAACGAGGTTTTGACGATTTATACAGTATTGAATTAGTAAATAGGTGCACGAGAGTGACTTGTTCTAGTTTGATATTAGTTTCTTTACAGCTCGAGAGAGTGTATTGAATAACAGCGAAAACCTTTCACCTTTAGACTCAATTGATTGAGAATTTGCTTATTCAGATGAATCATTAAAGACAACATAGTTGAACGAAGAGCTTGATAAATTTCTCGAGCGAATTACCTTTGCATATCCGGAACCATTCATTTTATTGTTTCTTGTTTAATTTTCGTTCCTTAGTTTAAGTGTGCATTAGTTAATCACCTTCTTTAATCGTAGGCTAAATATAATTTTACTAATCTTATTTGGTACTTATACATTAGTCCCTGTGGATTCGAGAACCCTTACTTTCAATTAAAACTATACTAAACCTTGACAACCGTGCACTTGCGGTAGAATCGCTTCACACTACACTTTGAAATATTTTCTGTTTAAAAATAAAGCGGTCAAGTTTTTGGCGCCGTTGCCGGGGACTAATCTGTATAATATCATACGAGATTAGTTAATTGTAATTTAGCCAATTTTATTATTGCGGTTTTTTGTTTTCTTTTTCTTTTTGTTATTTTCGAAAAAAAAAATTTATTATTTTATTTAAGTATGTTATTTGTTTTTCTTGCAAGGTACTTGTGATGCTTCATCAACAAGTCTTCACAAGATTTGCCCAACAATTTTCAGAGCCGTTTTGTTCGGCGTGGGAGAGTTTCAATGAACTGGCACATATTCAGGTATCACAACTTTTCGAACTATACTCTTCTGCAACATTTCTTCAAAGGTTTGGATGCACAGACACGAGGATGGGTATTCCGAGGAGCATTGGTGACTGGGAGTCCCCTGGTTGATAGAGATGAGGACAGCGTATTACACATGTTCAATGATATGGCGGATTTCAATTACCACTGGCATTGTGATCCTTCATTGCAAGGTTGGAGTCACCAATACCCACCAGAGCCTCACTACCCTAATGATACGCACCAAACCTTTGAGCATCACGGCGAGAAGAAGGATAGTTTTTGTAGAAGGAACGGCTCAATCAGAGAATATGTTATTTAGACTCATGGCATCAACTGATCAACGTTTAGAGAACCAGACCAATTATATATGTCATCTAGAGCAAGCAATTAGCAATCCTAGTGGAAACCATCTCAATGAGCTGCCAAGAGGAGGAGACGAGATCTACAAATCAGGCCTCGTTACATGATGTTGATCACTCAACCAATCAAGTTTGGGGGAGTGATCCCACTCATATGGAAGAATCAAGGGAAGTTGAGCCTATGGAAGTGATTGAGCCTACGGTGGAAAAGTCATCTGAGGAGATCTTATGGGAAAAACAAGCCAAGAGTGATGTTGGAGGATGAGAGTTTCGAGAACCTTGATATGCCACCATCGATGGAGACATGTTATATGCCATATGTGGACACGTATTTCCCATCGATGCCACCAACTTCACCGCACTACGCCCCATATGAGATGAAGTCAAGTAAAGAATCATTCTCCCATGCTCACTATGTCACGACGAAAGTTGTTGGAGCGACGAGTTTTCACTGGAGACATCTGGCCAATCTTGAGGGCATACTTAATGAAGACCCATTAGTGGTATCATACGATACTTACTATGGGCGGCAACCGCTCTTTGATGGTTGCTTCTGATGGTCAAGCCGACGACTAGAAATCAGCGCTTCTTGGGAGGCAACCCAAGCGTATCCTTTTGCATTTAGCTTTGTTTTATTTTCAATTTTGCATTTAGTTTGTTTTTCTCTCTTGTCGATTTTTTTTAGCATCATTCTTTTGCGAGGTACTCAAGTGGAGCGATGAACCCCTACAGCAGTGGAGCTTTTCAAAAGCCAAACTTCCTCAATCCTCATGCAAGCGTCTTAATCAGGGGAGTTTACTTTTTTCCCTTTTGATTCTTTTAAACATTGAGGACAATGTTTCAGTTAAGTTTGGGGGAGTGGCTTGCGTGTTTAACTTGTTTTATCCGCAATGTTGTGTGCTTAATTGTCAATTGAATCGTCCTTGAGCTCTATCAACAAATTTTTTTTAGAAAATGAGTTATTCTTGAGAAATGATGAGTTGGATTTGCAATGGTACTACATGATGAAATTAATCCTCATCTAGATAGGAGTCATGAAAATGTTTAACTTGTTTGTATATATCCTGTGCTGAGCATATGTCAAAACTGAGGAATAGTTTGAGCACATTTTGAGTCATGATTGAGTGAAGTGTGTATTGATTAAAGTGAAAACTTGGGTTAACTATGATTAGTCTTGAGCATCTAAGATAACTCTACAATTTATTTGAAAGCACTTTGAGGCGAAATTTATAATAGGGAACTTGACTTGGAGATGATTTAGGCGATCTTTAGACCATTTTGTGCCTTTCAAGCCTACCTTTTATACATCATTTCTCAGTGTCCCCTCTTGAGCCTTATTGAAAAAGAATGGTATATGCATTGCATATGATTAGACCCCCATTCGACATTCTTGGCAACTCATTATACCTACCTTGGTTTGAGCCTAAAAGAAAATTTTTATCCATCCCTAAGGGAAGTATAATGAACCTCATTCATTGCACTGAATTGTTATATGTAAATGAGTTCATTTTGAAAAATAAAATGAACAAAAGATATGAGCAAAAAGAAAAGATGTAGAGAAAAGCCTTGAAAAGAAAAATTCAAAATAAGACCCAAAGTGGCCAATGCTAGAAAAAGTTGAAGAGAAGCTCAATAGTGTGCGGAAAAAAAAATTGTTTGAACTGATTGTATTATACTCTCTTCTTTGCATTCATCCTACATTTTCTTTGGAACCGACACCAAAAGGCCTAACGTTATAAGCTTTTAAAGACCTTTGATCCAAGTCTGGGGAATAATTACATTAGTGGAGAAGTACTGGATAGTAAATTTGTAGAGTAATTCAAAGTATTCTTGACTTTGAGCTTTATGGCACATTTTGATCTTAAAGATATGTACATTATTCATGTTTGACAATAGCACACACGCACGTTCCAATGTTGCGATGTATTGTTTAACTTAGGAGAAATTGCTTCTTGTTGCATTTTGAATGACACTTATCAATGTGTAAGTAGGATTTCTGAGTTTTTACGTGTGTTGTAAAGATGATTCATGCATAGTATTAAGTTTAACTCTTCTTTTTGAGCTTCTTGCTCGAGGACGATCAAGGCTAAGTTTGGGGGAGTTGATAGGCTTAGATTTTAAGTGTTTTTAGCTGTAATTTCTTCCCATTTTTCGTACTTTTTCCTGGATGATATTATGATTTTTGGTGTTTATTTGTTTGTTTCAGGAAAATAGGTCGGAAGTAGAAGAAATGAGCTAAAATGAAGAAAACGGGCGAAATCGAGGCGAAAAAGAGATCAAATGAAGAAGTTGGATTTTTCAAAGTCTCGATCGATCGAGATTAATTCTCGATCGATCGAGCCAGGCAAAGTGTTGAGCATCAAATTATTCAAAGCACCGATCGATCGAGATTTTGTCTCAATCGATCGATCGACGGCAAGAGACTTCAGCAACAAATTTTGAGAATTGTCCGATCGATCGGAAAAATATTCTCGAATCGATCGAGCGAGGCAAGTGGGTTTAAACGCTTTTGAAGCGAACAGTGCACGCGATCGATCGAAAAAACCCTTCGATCGATCGAGACGCAATTTTCTGCAAATCTGATTTTCCAAATTAACGTGATCTTCGGTGGTTTTAAAAAGGGAAATCTATTCAAATCATGGACTCTCTTTTTCATATCTCATATCAGACGAAAATCCTCCACAAAAGAGCAACCCTAGCCGCCCGCCTAGCCGCCGAAGGAGATCCCGCGGAGCAAGCCATATTCCTCCGTTCTTCGTCCGAGCTTGAGCCAACCGATTCCGGAGTGCAAGGAGGAGCAAGAGAAGAAATCACGGTGCAACGCACGGATTCATCTGCCCGCTTATCGTATTTCTAAACTTTGATTTCTTTGATTTTCAATTCCATTTGATGTTTTTGATGGTCGAGAGACAATTAAACTCTTATGTATTTGATTTGAATTAAATCTAGTTTATTTTATTGAGATTTAGTATCATTGTGTTTGATTATTGATTCAATTGTGTTTGAGTGTATTGATTCCTATTGTTCATGAATTAATTGCTTGTTAAGATCAAAGCCTAGCTAACTTGATTGACTCTGAGAGTTATAACCGAGATCGAGAGATAACGTTATAGCACACTCTATTAATTCATGAAGTATGGTTTTAGATTGAGATCGAGAGATGAAATCACATACGTGAGAACTTTGAATCGAGAGATTTAGAGTAACGAGGTTTTGACGATTTATGCAGTATTGAATTAGTAAATAGGTGCACGAGAGTGACTTGTTCTAGTTTGATATTAGTTTCTTTACAGCTCGAGAGAGTGTATTGAATAACAGCGAAAACCTTTCACCTTTAGACTCAATTGATTGAGAATTTGCTTATTCAGATGAATCATTAAAGACAACATAGTTGAACGAAGAGCTTGATAAATTTCTCGAGCGAATTATCTTTGCATATCCGGAACCATTCATTTTATTGTTTCTTGTTTAATTTTCGTTCCTTAGTTTAAGTGTGCATTAGTTAATCACCTTCTTTAATCATAGGCTAAATATAATTTTATTAATCTTATTTGGTACTTATACATTAGTCCCTGTGGATTCGACAACCCTTACTTTCAATTAAAATATACTAAACACTTGACAATCGTGCACTTGCGGTCAACGTCTCCGGGGAAATGCTCGGTTTTGGGGAGTACTATGATATTAGTACAGAACATCTTTAGGATGAGTATACATGGAGTATACGGGTTTCAGATTGGTAATAGTTGCAGGGATGCGCTATTCTGAATCAGTCATCTTTTGTTGGTTCCGGGATATGTTTTGATATAAATATATCCATGTTTTCCGAGCGACAGTTCGAAGTTGGAGGGTCATGAGTTCATGACATTTTTCTTGTGAGGAAGACGGTATTGTTATACCTATTAGTTGAGTCTTATGGGAGATTCATTGTTTTGGTTCGTGTGGTGTTGATGTTGAAATCACACTCTTTGGTTTTGTTTGTCAACCATCATTCTCCGTGGAGTGAGAATAATCAAGGTTTGACAGTTGGTTTTGGGACTTGGGTATGACTGGAGATACCCGAGTCTATTGCCTTGAGTATGCATGTTGTGTTGGTGCACGGGCATGTATACCGTGTGTGTATACGAATGCCAACTTTATTTTGTTCCTTATTGAACGTCGGATTTATATGCTTGGATGAATGAATCCCCGACGAGATTGTGGCACCCTGAGATTGGTAATCCCGATGGCATGATATATTCTGAGGAATAATCGTGAGGTCCATTTGTCTTCCCCTGAGGAGGGATTATCGTGTTTTGGGACCATGGTAATTTTTGCTGGTTAATTCTATAGCCTCCCCATTTTTTTTTTAGGGTTGTTAAATCCAAGGGTAAACACGGGATGGCCAGGATCCGAATTTGGTGAGTGTCGTTGACGGCATAGGTACCGTGTATGCGTTTGATTTTCTGTTTGTTCTTTTAGAGTTTGAGACCTCGTGGAGTCTCGATTGTGTATTTTGACCGAGATGTGGTTCTTGGAACTTGAGAGGTATTTTGTGCGGATCGGTGGCCGAGAGCTACCGACCCGAGTGGCAAGTGGTGCAACTACTCTTTCGACGGAGTTAGTGTAGAAAGCGGGAACCTTATTTATTGTAAGTATACGGTTGTATACTAGTGGTTTCCTTCGCAACGATGTGTTGAACATCGTGGGCAAGTGGTGAAGATATCATGCCATGATATCTATGTCAGAGCTAAGGATGACTGTTTGATTCACAGTCGTTTGATTGATTTGATTTGCAGTCGTGGTAGACTGACTTCTGGGATGACTGGCATCGAGGTATGTTCTTGTCTTTGGGGTTTTATGTGGTTTGGTGGTTTGCTCTATTTTAAAGCTTGGTGTGAGATTAGTGTACTCGAGGTTGGTAATTCGATTCGGATGTGGTCAAGAATCGAGGTCGTGGTTTTATTTTGGTTGGTGTAGCCTTGGTGTTACGTGGAGTACACCGGTGCAAATTTCGAGGATGAAATTTTTATTAGTGGGGGATACTTGTGATGTCCTGGGATTATTAGTGTTAATCCCGGAGGGTTATTAATCCTTAATGGATTTTTTTTATAGTGGCAATTAGGAATTAATTGTGGTTTTGGTCTCTCGAGTTTGTTAAATCGGGCATTTAGGATCGTTGGATCCAAAGGTCGAGATTGTATTCTCAATTTGGTGAAAAACCTATGATTTAGGTTTTTGGTGAGAATCGGGATCCGGGATGCATGCATGTTGGGAATTTGGTTATTGGTATGATTTGATCGAAATGGGTTTTAATTATTTAATTAAAACACGACTAATGTGAGTCTTAATGCATAATTGGAAGAGGGGCTTTGAAATGTCATGTTGGACATAATTTTCATACCATACAATTATCTAATACATGTTATAAAAATATTAAAAGAACCATTCCCCCTCCTTTACATCCCATCCACCCCATTCTATCACCTTTATGTCTTGACCATGCCATCACCTCATCCAAACCCACCATTTTCGTTCCTCAACATGAAAGGAAGGAGAAAGCTTTGGAAAGAGCCATTTCCATGATTTCTTGCTAGAATCTTGAAGCTCAAAGGGTAAGCTACCAACCTAGCAAAGTTTTGTTGTATATTGGTTGGTTTTGGTGTTGTATCTTGGGGTTCAAGGGGTAGATCTTGTTCTAACATTGTTGTATGTGTTGGGGGTTAGGTTTTGTAGTGTTTAGATGGTTTTTGGTTGGTTTTATGTTGTAAATTGAAGTGGGTTTGAGTAATAGGTGATTTGGTGTTGAAAGGAGCTCATTCTTGGAGGTTTCTCGCGTTTACAGGGCTGCTCGATCGATCCGAAAATATTTTGATCGATCGAGCATGGCAGCAGAATGTTTTTAGTGGCTTTGGAACAGTGGACCGATCGATCGGTATTTTGACCGATCGATCGTGAGGGTGGTTCTCGATCGATCGAGATGAAATTTCGATCGATCGAGATGGCCAGTATGTTGGTGCCCTTTTGTTGTTTCTTGGCTCTTTTTGGGTGTCTTGCATGCTTCGCCCCGGTTTATTTTAAAGGTTAATTGTCATGGATTGACAGTATTTTTGGGGTATTATGCATGCTTAGCCGGGAACTTTATAATTTGGTATCGTCATGGATTGACGATACGATTTGGTGTTTGTGATCGTACTAGGGCACGTAATTGCATGCCTATGTTTAATTGTGAAATATTTATGTGTTTTATCACATGTTTCTCGGGGCATGGAACTCAAGCCAGGCTGACATGGACTACGGAATTCTAAGGTACGTATGACGTACGAGCATAGCCTATTATAATGTTGCAACTGTAAAATGCATGGTATGTGATAATTGCATTAAATGGGAATTGGAACACATGTGTGATAATTGCATTATATGGACATTGAAATATGTGGCACGTGGTAATTGCATCGAATAGGTATTGAAATGCATGGTGCATGATACTTGCTATAAATGGATAACGTTATGCACGGTAAATGGTATTTGCGTCAAATGGATTATACATTGGGAACCATATGGTGCCGCTATTGAGCGAGCAATGATTTGGGATGCTGTCGTCGTTGAGCGACCATCGGTTATGACGCCGCTATTGTTGAGCGTGCGCGGGGTTTAGAATGCCGCTATTGTAGAGCGAGTAATGAAATAGGAACATGGAATCATTGGTTAGATATATGTGAGATCTACGGTCTTTTATATAATGATTTACCATATTGATTATGGAACTGGCATAATAGAACGGTATTAGTTAATCTACGTGGCGATTAACTGGCTTTGGGAATTTGACGAGTTTGATTGTTTGGAGAACAGGGACAATACAGGGGATCCCGTATGAAGGTGTTACCATCCAGGGAGTATCATTTAAATTATGGCATTTGCATTCTGTAAATTATGAATTGTAATATTATGATTATTGGATTGGTGGTATTGGTATGCTTACCCGTGTGGGGGCTGTCTCTGTTGGGGTAGGTGTTACAGGTGTAGCAGCAGCTTTGGACTTGAGCTCGGGCTGTTGATTTGAGGTACTTCCAGGATCGAGATACCAGAGCTGGTTGAATAAGTGCATAGATCCATAGTTGAGATCGAGCTGCCCTTGGGAGGTGCTTCCAGGATTGAAGTGCCAGTAACGGTACCCGGTAGAGTCTTTTATACATTAGATACACGCGTGTTCATTGGGTGCTCTTATGTGAGTACATTTTACGTGTATATGGATGTATAAATGGGCTACGGCTCTTCTCGATTCATTTATGGTTTGCATGCAATTAAATACGGAATTGCTAAATGAACTAAGAGCATGTTAGTGTATTATGAGGGTGCATGTTATATGAATAATCTTGGTTGGGGAATTTGAATATTATGTGGATTGAATGCATGAAATTTTCTGGATTTTCTGGCAGCATATGGTGTTGCACTTGCATATGGTTTCCCCATGATAGTATGATTATATGCACTAATGGTATGACTTAATACACTAATAACGGGTTAAGGGCACGGGGTTCTTACATCTGCACAAACCCGAAAAACACACCATTTTAAAAGCTTCCAAAACCTCACCAACCAACCAAACTCTCCCTCCAACTCGATTTTAGCCACAAATAAACACCCTATGACACTAGGTTAAAACAACTTTAAATCAAGAACCAAGATTTCCAAAATCTACCAAAATC